>JAJLXK010000025.1:0-261516 GCA_030571195.1 Myxozyma geophila | reverse complement strand
TGCAGCACCTCAGTTTATCAAGCTTCGGACTTCTTGTGGAGTTTACTAAGTTCTTGTCAAGGAAGGGTGTTGAAATGAAAGAACGCTAAAGTGAATGGCTTGTGCCAAGAACGCTAAGTTAATATTGTATGATGAGCGAATTGATTAACTGTAAATGGAAAAGATTGCGAAAGCGCCGAAACTCAGATATCTGCAGTGTCTGAGTGGAGTCGCTGGAACGTCTTAGGAAGAACTATATAAAGATGAGCTAGTTTCCCATGTTTGCATTTAGAGAGGTTGAGCAATAAATGAGTTATTACTATGGAACATCTTAGTAACCTCATTAACCAAAAGGCTGTGAGCCTTCAACATAGCGGGCGTTGATCCCAACCTTGTATATTTGAATAACAATAACAACAATAATCAAACAACAGATTATCATACACTCAACACAGAATCTCCATCATACACTACTTCATCATCCAACATGTCTGGTACTTCCAATGTGTATCTGTCATCGCAACAGAGTCTGCGTTGAGTGTATGATAATCTGTTGTTTGATTATTGTTGTTATTGTTATTCAATTATGCAAAGGTGGGATCAACGCCCGCTATATATAGTGTTTGTGCCCTGCTTTCCAGAACCTCCCTGTGTCTTCACAACAACATAAAAATCTTCTAGTAGTTGTAAGAAGCTTCTTCTTTGAACTTTCAGCACTTATAATTTTCTCTTTCGGACTTTCAACACAAATCCTGAAACCTTGTCCAACCTTCAACATTGGAACAACACCCTTAACTTTAATCTGGTGTCAAACCTTAAAGTTTCAACAGAAAGGAATTGCAAGAGATCAGTTTGAAAAGTTAAGGTCAATGATGGGAATGTCTTGGAACAATGGCACAAGTGGGAGTGTTGAAACTTTAAGGTGTGGCTGTTAAAGCAACTGTAACAGTTACTGTTGAAACAAGTATAACGGTTATGTTCCAATGTTTAGGTTTGAACTTGTTGTCGGGAGAGGTATTAGAAGACTTATCACGAGAGCTATCGGGCGACTTATCGGGAGAGACATCAGGAGAATTTTCAGGGAAATTGTCAGGAGACTACAGGATCTACGGATTATATATAGAAACCTTTGATCCCACCCTTGTACAATTAATAACGAAAAAAAATCAATAATCAAACAACAGATTCTCATACACTCAACATAGGAATCTCCATCATGTATTACAACACTGCTTCATCCTCCAACATGTCGGGTACTTCAAATGTATATCTGTCATCGCAACACAGTATTTGTCAAATCAAGTCATATAAGCACTGCTGCTAGGTGATATTGTAGCCATTCCATGCCTCTGACTGAAGTACAGGATGAGAAGTTGTGAATACTGGATGCTTTGTAAATTGGGCATGGCACATATGAGGTATAAAGGAAGCTGCTGGGTCTGTACAGGTACACATCCAAACTGGAAGTTGAGTTTTTGCTTTATTTGGTCTTGACATTTTTTTTTTTGCATTTCGTGATATTGCTTATTTTCCTTAATGTTGGATTTCAAGCAGGAAGTGCAGATACATGGCAAAACAGGAGAACCCAAAGTCAAAAACAATACGATGTTGTGCTTTTATGAGTTTTTGTGTTACCATCATGATTTTAAATAATTTTTTTATTTATTTTTGTGCATATATTCTCTTATTCATCCTATTGACAATTTCAGACGCTTGGAAGGGGTTTAAAAGGGGTTTAACAATCTTCTTGGAAGTGGTATATTATTTTCAGAGAAATTTTTCGGTACACGTTTAAAAAACCTGGGTGCGTTTTTTATCATTTTTAACTGCCATAATCTCAGTGGTTCGATATAATATAATAGATACAATAAAAAAACAAAAAGTAAACAAGTAAAACAAAGATTTTAAACAAATAAATCATCAAACAAACATATGAATGAATATTATGCTTGAAATTTTAGCAGATCAGAGCTTTTAACCCGGGAGGTGCAATTATGCAAAACGCTATTTTTTTGCTACCCGAACTTGAATTAAGGTATATTTTTGATGCCAGCCCGCCACAGTGCATAATAATAACTTAAAAATATGCAGGTATCGCTGATTACATGCTTTATTAAATGAAACCTTAGTTGAAGATGGCATATTTCTGCATTCTTTACATTAGTATTTAATTATGCTAGTGAGCTATTGTTGCCAAAGCCATCTACAACAGAGATTTATAGCGTAGGGGGTGACAAATAGGTGTGCTTTTTTTTGTTGTTTTGTGCAATTTTATCAGGCATTAGATATTTAGCTACTACAGCAGCATCGACATTTTTGGAGAAACAACCAATTTCAGTGCAATTTTATCCATCCAAACTGTGCATAGTATATAAAAAAAGTCTGGATTTTAGGTAAAAGTTTGGTCAAATTATCTTGATTATTAAAAACTGAATATTAGTAGCCATCAGTAATTACCTACTACTAGAATAGTATCAGGATAATTTGATAGCCAGATTAGCATTTTGCGCACATTAAGTAATACCAATATCCAGTTGAGAGAAATAGCTCACACAATGTAGATAATAAGACAGTAAAACAAGCAGGTAGTCCTACGGGCAAACGGAGACTGCACAGTTAGAAAGGCCATGCCATGAATATCAGTAATGATATTATATCTAAGAAAGCAGCGATCTGTTATATCCCAAGAGGTTATATATATTAGATTTACGCAAACGAAACAAAGAAAGCGATGGGTTCATTATTGTCAAGCACCCACAATGCCTTGAAATTGAAACATAGTTAGTCGATTTGAATTAATGAAATGCAAATTTCATTATTATTAATATATTAAATATTATATTACAAAAACAATGCAGCTATATTTGTATAAGCTTTCCACCTTCAACCAAAATTTGATAGTCAAGTTGATTATCAATGTTACCGCTCTCTAGTCGTTTCCAGGTTGCTATGGAATTTGTATTTACATCGATTTCAAAAAATCGCATTCTCCGCACATATCCTCCATATCCCCCATACCCACCAAGACCGGCGCCACCACCATGGCAAAGCCAAATAGGGTGATCACCTTCACCCATTGGTGAGTCGCGTGTAACACCCTTTTGGGCTTGGGTATCAGAATCAGGGTTGCTTGTTTCTGATTTTGCATCCCACAGAGTTGAAGGAGTATAACTGCTATCATACATGCAGAAATCGTTCACATGATCGTGCCCCACACTGACGACAGACACTCCGAGTTCTGAAAGAAGAGATCTAGCCCCTGTGTTGTGGTGCGGGGCGGTGGAAGGCTCTCTATAGCTCCCAACCAGTGCATTAGCAGTGTTAAGATACTCGGTTAAAGGAATGTGGAAGAATGCCATTGACAAGTATCTATCAACATCTTGTGATCTCAGTGGGGTCAACTGTTGGTAGGTGGCCTTAAGAAATTCTAGCTGAGATTCATCCAGCCAGTCATATCCAGGAAGCTTTTTGGGATTTGGAGAATATTTGTGTGTGTCCAGAAAATACATTGTAAGAGCAGGCTGGTCGTTTTTGTGCATAAACACGGTATGCTGATAGTTTCCCACACCTCTAGCGAATTCAGGGCCTGGCTGAGATAAACTAAACGGAAGATGAGTCGCAATATCCATGAGTTGTTCACGAGAGAGGTTCCCTTCATCATCATGATTTCCAAATGTCATGGCAAAGGGTATTTGTCGAGAGATAAATGGCGCGGCCGCTTTTAAAAGAGCCGTTTGAGCATCAGGAGCTGCATCGCCGAAAACCTGGTCACCGGTCAGAACCGCAAAGTCTGGTTTTTCTTGGTCAAGGAGGCGATTAAGAAAGGCGAGGGTGCGTGGATCAGCCTCACAGCCTTCAGCGGTGTCCTCAGGAAATGGGTCTTGACACTCGCCTACTCCTGTTGAAAAATGCAGATCTAAGATTATATTGTTAGAAAATAAGTTCCCTTTTTTCAAAAATTACCTGTGTATCAACTTACCTGCTACTTGTATGACTTTGAACTTGCCCTCAGCATTTACCCTAAGCTTGCCATTACGCACTTCTTGCTTGCCTCCTAAGCGGATGGTAATGCGAGGGTGAACCTGACTTCCAACCAGTAAAGAGCTATTTCTATCGCCTTTCAGTGACCATCCAAAACGGGGATCGACGGCGTCAACGCCAAAAAGAACGTCGACATCAGAGACAGCAAAATCAGTTGGCTTGCCCACCTTTAGCCACAGATTATGAGATTTGCGTATCCAGTTGCCCTTGTTATCAACAGCAATTTCCCCTTCTTCAAAATCAGCACCGTCGCGTTTATCAGGAATGGAACGCGCTACCGCTTTGTCTAAGATCGCGACATGGCTGTCGGGTTTCATCTGCTGGATTGCCGGCGAAGTCTGGCCGAGCACGGCAGGCTCCGGGGAGTCCTTACCAATATGAACGTCCAGTACGACCTGTTCATTGACTCCAAGATCCGAAGGAGAGACTTCTGAAACGAAGAGATAGGCTCGCGCAAGCCAGGACATTCCGAGCCTCAGATCTTTTGGGATCTTTCGGTAGCCATCGATTGTACATGAGCGGGTCAAGAGTCGAGGGCAGACGCGAACAGCAATGTCGCGCACAAGGACGTCGGGAAGCTCTAAGTGAGTGACTAGGCCCAACTCTGAGTCAAATGCAGGCGATCTTACTGAGAAGAGGAGGAGAGCGAGGAAGGAAGGCACGAGGATGAGAATAAGGCGAGCACGCAGCAAGTGGCGGACTACGGCCATGACGCGACGTGCCATGCCGCAGATGAGCGCGGACGGATAATTGTTGACGGATGAGAGAGGAGGGCGGCTTGAGGACGACAAGCCAGAGTTCGTCAAGGGATATTCGATGGGAGACGGCGACGGAACGCCAGAGTGAGAGACAGCGGCCGCTGCTTGCTGCTTGCTTGCTTGCTTGCTTGAAGAAAACGAAGAGTTGCAAGTACTGAATCAAGTTCGTGCGGCTGCAAGGCTGCTGCAGAACGTGGTCGCAGCAGAGCGGCGGCGGCAGCAGCGCTGCGCACGTGACTATCCGCGGCGGTGAAGAGGTTGCTATGTGGGAAATCTGTGGGACGGTTGAGTGGAGGAGGGAACACGGTGTGCTTGGGTGATTTAGAGGGAAGATCAGTTAGCAGTTTTTGCTTGCTGATGGTGTTGCTGTGCTATTGCTGCTGCTACGCGACTGACTTTCACAGAAGACCTCGGCGCTGCTCCAGCTAGCGCTGGGAAAAGCGACCAGTGCGCACTCTTGCTTCGTTCAGCGCAGCAACAAACACAGCGTGAAGAATGTTCATGTCTTGCTGTGCGGCCGGATAGGCTGTGGTACTGCTGCCAGGCTCACTCTTCTGCGTGCTCGTGTCCGCTCTCGTCTACTTTTCGTAGCCACAACTGATTTCAGTATCCACTCTCCAGTACTAATGGTACAAAATATCATTTTATTTATCTACAAATTAACTTCTATCTATCAATAATCTGTCATCACATACACTGAGCCCTTACAAAACGCCGAGGTGCTTAGCAGCGTGCTCAACGTGTTCCTGCGAGAAACTCGACACGTAAAAGTACGAGTGATCGTATCCCTCACACATCTTGAGGGTGACCTCGGATTCGCGACCTGTCTCCTTCGCAGCCGCAACGAAGTTGTCAACCAGCAGCTGGCCGTCCTTGAAAAACTGATCCGCAGTGCCGCATGTAATGAAAATGTCAAGAGCAGGGCCCTTGTAGGCCTTCAACAGCTCGGTCGAGTCGTGCTTGGCCCATTCCTCCTTCGACTGCAGGTATCCTGAAAAGGCCTTCTCTCCCCACGGACAGTTCATAGGGTTTGCGATGGGCGCAAACGCCGAAGTGGATTTGTACTGCTCCGTGTGCTTCAGATATAGCGACAGCGCACCGTGTCCTCCCATGGAGTGTCCAGTAAGCGACACACGGCTAGAGTCAAGCACCGGGTATGCGCCATAGAGCAGCTCCGGCAGCTCCTTCGTCACATACGTCTCCATCTTGTAGTTGGAGCTCCACGGCTCGGCGGTAGCATCGATGTAGAATCCCGCAGCCGAACCGAAATCGTACGCATCATGCTCTCCAGGGTGGTTGGATCCGCCTAGCAATTGCCATGTTAGTCAAAAATACTGGATCTATAAGTCACATCAAACCGTGCTATCTTACGGGGCGAGGTGTCCGGGTAGACCATTGCGATGCCGTACTTGGCAGCCCAGTAGTTGAAGTATCCCTTCTCAGCGCCATTGTCGCCGGTGCAGGTGAGTCCAGCCAAATGCCACAAAACTGGGATCTTGGAAGCAGTGGTAGTTGGCAGAAACACGTTCAGAGCCATCTTGCAGCCCAGCGCGGCCGACTCGTGAGACAGCTTCAGCAAAGATCCGCCAAAGGTCTTTACCGTAGCGGTGACAGTGAACGGAGAAGACATTGCTAATTGATGTTGTGCTTTATTCTTCAGCTGTTTAGAAGACGAATTGATATGAGGAAGAGCGTGTGAGCAGGAGACAAGAGCACTACGATATGATACAATACTCTTCTGGGCGGGGCGTTTGGGCCGCACCCAATCGGGACACACTTCCCTATCGTAAACACCTAAACCGATGAGTCTAGCTTTGGCAAAAATTTGCATCTCTGTGAATATTTTGGTCACTTAGCGGAATATTATTTGTGATGGTAAAAATATACCAAAGTGTGCAAAATAAATTCTATTAATATATAATTCGGATTTATTTCAAAATGGGTATCATTATCGCTAGTACAAAGCACAGCATTTGCTTGAGCAAACCAAATCCACTTCTGATTCCACACACTTGCACTTCAACAACTGCTAACAAAATCAGAGATTAGTTACCATGCAAAAAAACAGACTCGAATCCAATCGAATGTCAACGAAAATCTTTTGTCAAGCATCAGAGATCTTGGTGATAGAAGTTGTTTGTCATAACCGAAGTTCACCAAAGTAGCAAATATTCTTTTTAACATCATCTGCTTGACTTGATTCCGCTGACAAATGACTTGAAATTTTTAAAAAAAGAACAAAACACATACCTTGACAGACAGCAAATATTAGATCAATATTCACAGCTATATCCAACTCGAACTGGATTCCATGAGTTCTTAGATCCAGCAGCAGAAAAGAAATTTGGAGGAGAATGCTGCCGTTCCTCAATATATACGCTCTGTGCAATAAAATTGCGGCCTTTATGCCACAACTTCCGGATCACTTTGCAACTTCTCGAGGATTTTCGCGATATTAATTTTTGAGAACTGATTCAACCACTACAGTCTGTCTTCGCAAAGGTGTGTCTGCATTCCGCAAAATAACAGAAAAATGATAAGTCAATACGCCAGGAGGTCAATAAATTTGACTCAAGAAATTGGATTCAGACGTCTGTTTAGTTCATCAGCTCCTCAAAATTTCCGTGGTAGGTGTTCCTCTTTTGCAACACACGATACATGTTGAATTGTGCCTGTATTCTTACCAGAATTTTTATTCTAGATAGTCGAATAGCGCTAAACAGAGCTCCTTCATCAGCACCAGAAGGCACGCGTTTAGTCGGATGCAACGTTCTGAAGAACAAAGAGGATCCTATTGCTCTAGCTGACTCCGAGTACCCGGAATGGTTATGGGAAATCTTGGACCCCGAAGCGCAGCAGAGAAAGCTAGATGCCGATCCGGAACGCAAAGCTCGACGTGAATGGCGAACTAAGATGCGTCAAAAGATCAAGACTGACAATTTCTTAAAGACAATGTCATGAGTGACATGTTGGCTGAGCATTGTTCGCCGGATTCAAAGGACAATACATGCGTCATCTGAGACGTCTTTATCGAGGGTGTTTACTTTATAAGAGCAAAGGTTAAAGAAATTAGCACATGGATTGGATAATTGTGCGGTTGTATATATTGACAAGAAAATTTAATATTCTATACTTGAAATGGCTCCAAGACGGTGTAAGGCAAATGTATAGTAAGCTTAAGCAAATTCTGCTTCATTTCATAAAAAAATGCAATGCAATAGTAAAACTGTAAACGCCAGAAAACACCTTTTATGAGTCATACCAAATATACAAACAAGTCGTGAAACAATAGGAAAATCAGCAGACATATTGCTTTAGCATGTTATTTTCCTCTTTCATAGATTCATAGTCATCTTCTCCTAAATCACTAGTATTTTCCCATGCATTTTCAAATTCTAATTGAACTGAATCTCCAGGAGGAATTACCCATATATTTTCTCTCATTCTCTTGTGCTGTATAATATTGTTAGTCTGCGTAGCTCAATATTTCGTAGTTTTGAGTAAAGCACATACACGTTCGCGGTCTTCATCCATTCTTTTAAGAATATCTTCCTTGGAAAAGCTGCTTATTTGGTCTTTGCTCCTGCAATCAAAGTATGAACATTAGCACGATCGACAATCGCAATAGCCAATTGAGACTGGTTTGAATCACTTACATCTTTTGCTCCCTCTCTCTCAACCGTGCAGAAGCCTGAGATAGTTCCTCTTCAGAAATTATTGATTTACTCTGCAGATTCTCCACCGCCTGTTATCTGTTTGTAAGTTATGCGAATCTTCAAGAAATACAACTATGAATGTCATCGACGACTTTACCCTTTTGGCGAGAGCCACATTTGCAAGAGCGCCTGAGGATTCTGGGACCACTTTGTCTAAAATTTCACTAAGATCTCTGCGTATCATATCTGCATACTCGACAAATCCGATCCGAATGCTGTTTTCACATAGGGTCTCTAGAAAGTACAAGATGTTGATTCTTGCGTTCAGAGATGTCTGAGTAGTCGTTAGTATCTATCTATTTCACAAAAGGTAAGATCATTTGCATATAATTATATTCCATACCTGATCCAGCTCTTCGACAATACAGGAATAGAGATCCTCAGACAGATCTTTATATCTTATTGCAAACTGTGCGCATTTTGTAGCAGATTGCAGCGATGCGTTCAAGCGACGCAGTAGATCAGTGAATGCCAGTCGAGCTTCAAAGGCATCGAGAGGCATAATGCCGATATTTTCGTGATATGTTTTAAAAATTCTGTGGTTATACAGCTGAAATATGTGTGTATATTCCTTCCTGTAGAAATTTGTGGAGTTCAGTTCTACGTTTCAACTCTGATTGTTCGCAGTTAGCAAAGCCCTGCTGCGGCTCACGTTAGAGTGCGGGAAAATATTGGACTCGCTCGAAGGCTCGCTGTTCCAAGCTGTCTCGTTCACTAATTGAGCTTTTGTGTAGCAACTGCAGTGGTTCTAATTATCTAATATTACTGCTCCAGCTATTTCTTCTCACTATTCGAATAACTCTTCCTATCTCTGTGAATCACACCTAAACATTGCTAAATCTTTCAAAAACAAATATCGGCGCCCGGCCCACGCCGCACCGACGGCGCCGGCGTCGACTCCGTCCGGATTTCCTCGTCCGTCTGCTCGATAGCGCCCTCGTTCGTGTATTCCTTAGCTAAGTACGCAGCTTCCTCATTGCAACTCAGCACAACTCATCTTTATAAGTCTTCAGTGCTATCATATTCACAATGCCCGAAGCTAAGATTGCCCCATCTATCCTCGCAGGTATGTCAACTCGCTGAATGCCCTTGTCTCGAGACTGTCGCATTCAAGCTACGAGCGATGGGCTGACACTCCTCATTTGCAGGTGATTTTGGAAACCTGGCTTCAGAATGCAAGCGTATGATGAATTGCGGAGCTGACTGGCTTCACATTGATATCATGGACGGTCACTTTGTTCCAAACCTGACCATTGGCGCTCCTGTCGTGACATGCATCCGTGGTGCCATCCCGAAAGGAAACAGCTTTTTCGACTGTCATATGATGGTCTCCAACGTAAGCTGTCGTCAATCGTGTTTTGCATGCATTTTTGTTACAAATTCTCTAATGCCATACCGTATAGCCTGAGCAATGGGTTGATGACTTTGCCAAAGCTGGCGGTGACCAGTACTGCTTCCACTTCGAGGCCACCTCAGACCCGAGTGCTCTGATCGACCAGATTCATGCCGCCGGTATGCGTGCTGGATGCGCTATCAAGCCGAAGACTCCTGCTTCAGCTGTCTTTGACCTTGTTCCCAAGTTGGATATGGTCCTTGTTATGTATATGCATCCTTATCATATTAAAGTGCACTCTTCGGTAGCTAACATGGGAATCAACGTAGGACCGTCGAACCTGGATTTGGCGGGCAGAAGTTTATGCATGAGTGCATGCCAAAGGTATATTGCCAATTGTGTATTTCTAGGGCATCAAAATCACCTCTAACACTGTCTTAGGTGGAGGAGTTGCGTGCTAAGTTTCCTGATCTTGATATTGAGGTTGATGGAGGACTGAGCGCTTCCACTATCAACTTCGCAGCTGACGCTGGCGCCAACGTTATTGTTGCCGGAACTGGTGAGTCGATAATTGCGATAATATTTAGGCTGAATATAAGTGAAATGCTGACTATTTGTGGCAGGCGTCTTCCAGGCAAAGGATCCCCGGGAGGCTATTGCCCTGCTTCGCAACACCGTGAACAAGGTGCAGTTGAAGGAATAGAGGACAACAAAGTGATTGATCTGGGATTATCATTCGTTTGTCCTGTTTGATTTATGTAGATCGAGTTACTCAAGTTTTGCTATTGATCTATTTGATATTCTTGAAGGCTGTGGTGCCTTTAAATCAGCAAACAACCGTAACTTACATTGAAGGAAGATGTATTTGTAATAAATAACGTAATGCAAATTCCCCAGATTCTCATCAGCCGAGCTCCCTCAAAGACTCTAAACTTGGACACAACTGCACTCTGCTGAGCATCTCGTAAGGGCGAACCCATATCAATGTATGGTTCGACAGAGTTATGGTTCGAGAGCTGTCGACAGCTGTGCAGGCTATCTTGGAGAGACTCGCGCTTCAGATCGCTGAGTAGCTTCAGGCAATTGCGCTATTCAACTTCACCATCGACCACACGCGTTGGATACCCATTCATCAAGGCGACATTTCCTAGTGACGGCGACAGTTCCAATCTGTATCGTACTGCATTATTTATCAATAACAAATATGTTGCCTCTTCTGGCAGCAAAACATTCACTACTTACGATCCGGTGTGAGCAGATCAGTTCGATAGTTTTTAAGAATTCTGATTAACAATTGCAGGACCGAATCAAAAATTGCTGAATTTCCATCCGCAAATTATCAAGATGTTGATTTTGCGGTGAATGCTGCTAGATCTGCGTATGAGAACATATGGAAAGATATGCCTGGATCAGAACGAGGAGCGTTGTTATACAGATTCTCTGAGCTGCTTGAGGAGAATAAGGAACATATTGCAATGCTAGAGTCTCTTGATACAGGAAAGCCGGTTGTAAGAATGCACAGTCACACCGTAGGGGCTTTCCAGGCTAACACGAGAGTTGGTAGGCTACCGTGATTGACGAAGAAATTTCAGATTGTATCAATGTATGCAGATACTACGGCGGATGGGCCGACAAGATCTATGGACAAACCATACAACCTTTTAAGGAGAAGTTTGCCTACACTCTGCGAGAACCGTTTGGCGTCTGTGGCCTGATAGTGCCTTGGAACTATCCATTAATGTACTTGCTTGGTTTTGCTATATGTTTTATTTTATCCCCTAACAATTTGACTGATTAGGCTCTCCGTATGGAAAATGGCTCCTGCTCTCGCTTCCGGAAATACTGTAGTTTTGAAGAGCTCCGAGCTGACCCCTCTTTCTGCCTCATATCTAGGACAACTTATTGCTAAAGCTGAATTTCCTCCCGGTGTGGTTAATATTCTATCTGGAGACGGCGAAACTGGACAGCATATCTCAACACATTCTGGCATAAATAAGGTAAGGACTTGAGTTTGATATTTTATATTTAGATCATATTTATTAAGGGAATAGATATCATTCACTGGTTCTGAGCGCACAGGAAAGCAAATCATGAGAGCAGCGGCTGAAAACTTGATACCAGTAACTTTGGAATTAGGAGGCAAATCTGCAGCTATCGTATTTGCTGATGCCGATCTTGAGCAGGCAGTGAAATGGTGTCATGTTGGCATTATGAGTAATGCAGGCCAAATATGTACTGCAACTTCTCGCATCTACATTTCTGATGATATTTACGAAAAGTTCTTGAGACTTTTTACGGAATATACGCAGAGTGTTTTGAATAATCGAGATACCTCTAAATTATATTATCAACCGCAAATATCAAAGAACCAACAAACAAAAGTCAACGAATACATTCAATCTGGCCTCAAAGAGGGAGCCCGGCTCATGTGTGGAGGGCAGATAGTGGACAAAACAGGCTATTTTGCGCAGGCAACAATATTAGCTGATGTAAAAGATAACATGAAGGTTGCCACTGAGGAGATCTTTGGGCCCGTGGTTGTTTGCGACTCGTTCTCCAGCACTGAAGAAGCGATCAGGCGTGCAAACTCATCCTCATACGGACTTGCCGGCGCGGTGTTTACGCAGGATATCACCAAGGCTATGCACGTTTCCCGCCAGCTTGAGGCTGGAATGGTGTGGATAAATTCCTCAAATGACAGCGACTTCCGCGTACCATTTGGAGGATACAAGAAGAGCGGGTTTGGTCGTGAGCTGGGAGAGCACGCTTTACAGGTATACACTCAGGAAAAAGCTGTACACATAAATATGGGAGCTAGACTTTAGTTAAGTTAATATAATGACTTTTTATCTTGTATTAGCAAAAGATGATAGTAGATTGAATTCGAGTTCATTGTAGCCATGTAGACATCCACGGCAGGAATAATACGTAATACTAGTGTGTCATAGTACGTAAGCACTTCAGGGTTCGTTGCTGAGGTCATTGAAGTGTATTGAAAGATTTGGCTCAGTCTATTCTAATCAAGTTTCCTCAAGCCTAATATTCACTTTGAAACATATGCTTCGTTCCATGATCATCAGTAATTGGGTACCTTGAAAGATCGCATTTTTTAGTGTGCTACGTTTCGTCTTGGATTAGGATCAGTGATCTAATGGCTGAGGTATTCAAGCTACCGAACTAGCTCGCTAGACAGCAATCACTAACAAGTCGCTTAGGTACCAGGTGAAGATGATTCACGTCGTCAGCGTCGAGAACACTTATTGCAGCTGAATAGTGCTGCATGGAGAGGCGAACCAAGTAAATGATAGCTCAATTGCCGGTGAAAAGTGATGCGCGTGCTAACATTACTGATCAACAGATCTGTTTGTAACGGCGTCGGTGTTGGACTCAAGTTTAAAGAAAAACACAGCTTTCATTAAACGGCTGCGAACAGCACTTAATGCAGAGAATCAGCAAATCCTTCTGAAAGAGATAGGCTCGCTCTCTCTTGAAAAGTATCTATCGGAAATAATTAGCGCCGCTGCAGAGGGCTTAGGAAAGTGCCGACTGAATAACGACATCTGGGCTGGAGTCGAGCTCACATCAGCCCTACATCAGAGATTTAATTCAGCTTTTACCCCGACCTTATTACTGTATCTTTTGCGCGGTTTTGCGAATCCTACCAAAGCTCAACTATCTTCGCTGACACCTGAGCAACGCGAGAAGGAAGACAGTAGCAGGTTAATTCGTCAAAGAGGCCTCCTGCGCCTAATTACGGAGTTTTGGTTATGTGGCATTGCAAGGACAACAGAAGATGTACGCAAAGCAGCTGAGGGCAACGTCGAAACAAAGCATAGCAGCCGTGGTGGAAGTTCAAATCACGACCGTGCAGATGAGGCTGCGACGATACCCATACCTCTGGAAATTCTGCGCGAACTGCTAGGATCTGATCTAAAGGAGTTCATCTATTTACCCGTGGTTTCTGCATTCGTGAAGTCTTTTGGAGTTGAGATCATTGGAGCACCAAAGAAGCGCGCCGAGCGTCAGGAGGCGGCGAGTATTGCAGCTGAAGCTCCTGAAAAAGCCAATGAAGGAAGTGATGCTATCGGCAGAGCGGTCAGCGAGACTTACTATGGTGTTATGAACCCAGATCTTCGCAAGAAATTCAGGTCGCTTTTGGAATCGTATTTCAACAGTTTCACAGTGTACATGGTCAAGTTTCATAAGGTGGGCAAATTTTTGTACTTTAAATACGTAAACTAACTGCAACAGATACTCAAAGAGCAAGAAAAGCGAAATAAGGCCGCCTATATGAGATCGGGTGAGATATTCGAAGATCGTCAAGCGGGCTTTGAGAAACAACAGAAGACAGAGGAGAAGATGCTTACAAACGCACAAGTGTGAGTAGTCCTACTGTTATTTTTTTTTTTGATGAACACTTTATATACTAATAAAAACCAGATTGGCTGATGCGTTAGCATTGGATCTGCCAAATCTTGCAGAGCAAGATGAGAAAGAAGCGCCGGCGCAAAGTGCACAATTTACGCTAATAAAAGGTGGAGTTAACGCTGGCGATGGCCAAAATAGTGCAGGTATTTGGGAGGATGAAGATCAAAGACGATTTTATGAAGATCTGCTGGATTTGCGATTACGCGTACCTCAAGAATTTTTCGATTCTGGCAAGAAGTCGGCTGACGATGCTCAGGACTCGCAAGCTGATTCTTTAAATTTGGCAGAAAGTGATATCGACAAGGAGCCTGAGAGTGGTGAAATTGAAGACGGTATTAATGATGCAATACTTGATGAAAATGGATCACTTAGTGTCGAAAATGATGCTGCGTCAACGGCTATTCCTAACCAGTCTATAGGCGCGCAAGTTGATGCAATTATAAATCGCCTGACAGAGCTTTCTACACGAGAAAGTATTGACCAGCTTGCAATTGATTTCTGCTTTCTCAACTCAAAAGCTTCGCGCAATCGTCTGGTACATGCTTTAGAGTCTATTTCTAAATCGCGACAAGATCTCATCCCCGCTTATTCGCGCCTTATTGCAACCCTGAATCGCTACATTCCTGAGATCGGCTCTGCAGTGGTTCAATTTTTACATCGCGAGTTTAAAGTTCTGATTCGCCGGCGGTCCCTTCCAGGAAATGCTGCAGTGGGAGCTGACCGAGGACTGCTAGAAGCACGTGCTCGCAATGTTCGATACCTCTCAGAGCTGACAAAGTTCCAAGTTGTACCCAATCATGTCATATTCAACTGTATCAAAATCCTGGTCGATGGATTCAGTCGGCATGAGATTGAGACGTTGAGCAATCTTCTAGAGTCGTGTGGTAAATTTTTGCTCCGGAACGAACAAACGCATGAGATGATGGCAGAAATGCTAGAAACCGTATGGAAGAAGAAATCTGCCAAAACTCTGGATACACGTGAACGAATTTTGATTGAGAATGCGTTCTATTTTGTTAGTCCTCCGGAGAGAGCTGCAATTGTTCAAAAGGAGCGGTCCGTTGTGGAGCAATATTTGAGCAAATTGGTGTATCAAGACTTGGATCGAGCGACGTATCAAAAAGTGCTGAAGCAAATTAGAATGCTGCACTGGGAGGACGACGAGACAATCAAAGTGATTGACAAGATATTTACAAAAATTTGGAAAGTGAAATATAGTAATATTCCGTTAATGGCCGTAATTGCCGGCTATCTGACGAGCTATCATCAAGATTTTATGGTAAGATTGATTGATACCTGTGTGGAGAATATTCGGATTGGATTGGAAAGAAATGAATTCAAGTACAATCAACAGCGGATTGCGACAGTGAGATATTTGGCCGAGATATACAACTACAAGTTAGTGAGCTCATCGCTTATATTTGACACAATGTACACTATTGTTGGTTTCGGTTATGAAGGAGGAAGACCGCGGCCCGGTAGTTTCAACTCTCTTGACTCGCCAGACGATTATTTCCGAATACGGCTGATTTGCACAATGCTGGACGTATGCGGGATGTACTTTGATCGCGGACAATCGAAGAAAAAGCTTGATTTATTTTTGGCTTTCTTTCAATATTACTGTTTCACGAAGGTGACTCCGTTCCCGATGGATGTGGAGTTCAGTTTGCATGATACATTGCAAGGAGTACGGCCGCAGCTAAAGATATGTGATAGTCTGGAGGATGCAGCCAATGCTTTGACTGAAATGATGACATCGACATTTGGAGATTTGAGTATTACAACCGCTGAGGGAGATGATGATGCAGAGGAGGATGAGGATGAAGAAGAGGACGAAGAAGAAGGTTTTGATGGGCTACGTCAGGTGGAAGACGAGGAGGAGAACGATGGAGAGTCAGAGGATTCTGATGGAGCAAGTGACTCCGACAGCTCGTCGAGCGATAGCTCAGATGATGATGACGATGAAGATGATGAAGAAGAAGAGGAGGAGGAGGAGGAAGAAGAAGAAGAGAGTATGATGCGTCGCAGAAAACCCGTGATTGATGAGGAATTTGACCGCGAATTTTCGCGAATGATGGCCGAGAGTTTAGAATCTCGAAAGCTGGAGAAGAGAACTGCGTTCGATGTGCCGCTTCCTATGATGCGAGGACAGCAACAGCAATATTCTGTCGTGGATATGACAAATATGCAACATGACGAATATGAGGAAGATGAAGAAAATAGAAAGCAGTCGAATGATAGGCGCAACGAGAACCATAATGCAAAGTCGAAGCCGCAACTTGTTCAGTTCAGACTACTCACAAAGAAGGGAAATCGTCAACAGGTAAGCTTATTTATAGACGAAGCAGAGACATTTAATGAGACTAACATTGGAATAGGTGCATACTGTCGAGGTACCAGCTCATTCTACGATTGCCGTTTCTACGCGCAAGAAGCAAGAGGCCGAGCAGGAAGAAAGGCGGCGGATGAAGAATCTGGTGTTGAATTATGAGAGAGGCGGGGCGGAGTAAAGATGTGAATAAGCTTGCTCTGGAGAGGGAGGAGCGATTAATATTATATAATATTGCTTATAAGTAAGCCCTGTAACAAACGTAGCGAAGCAAAAAGCAAACACTTGAACCGTACTACTCAAGCAAATCTGCCCACTGATTGCTATAAATAATCAATACAGATGAAGTTTATAAAATACGCTGCCGAGGTCATGTATTTACGATATTGTTGAGATAGTGGATACAAGAGAATTTTCAAGCGTCGGCTCAGAGGAGTTGAGATATCAATATGATTGGCGAAGCGCTATTGGGGTTATTGCAGCGGTAGCGATCTGTATAAAGCGTATCAGAACGAAGTTGATTTTATATTTTACAAAGAGACGAATGAGATATCAAGTGATACGCTTCCTGGATTTGAGACAGTCAAGAATCCAAGACGATTTTCCAGCGTGTCATAACTTCTGGAGCACTATCCCTTTTTCGATAAAAAAAATCAGAGTTTCTGCATAAGAATGAAAATGCAGAGTAGATAGCTTATTGGACATTGCAAGCAAGGGATATTTTTTTGCTAGTTGTGACGATAAATAAAGCTGCTGAATGAGACGATTGTCTATTGTCCAGGTATACAAGTCAATGTCAGCTCTGATAGCCAGCTCTGTGGTGTAGCTTGCCTGATATGGAATCTGATATTTGCAGTCATCAGACTGAATCGATTAGAACTTTAAGTGGACAGCAGTTTGAGAATTTCGGGGTGTAGCGATTATTCGTGTGCTATGATATACACTCCAGCCTGGTTATAATGAATAATGGCAGGCAACGACTGCAATTTTTTCTGCAGTATCGAATGAAAATAATGCGACAACAGTACGAATGAAACTGTATTTTCTTATATGGTGCTTCCTGATAATGAGGTTTGACAGTATTGCTTTTTGCTGCTGATGCAGTATTCATCTCTGGTGGCTTCAGAGGTGTTTTATTTTCAGTTGTACTGTCATATTTCGGCATTCAGGATAGAGTAGGCAATTTTTATCGTCAAGTGCTGGATGATATGATCCCAACTCGTTGATGCTGGCGACGCTGGCGATGCTGCGACAATGGTCAGGCCGGGAATCGGGTATGATGTCAGACTGATATGTGACGTGTATGGGATCTTCATGTCTCTCCGGATCGATATTGTTTGATAGTTAGATTGTGTGAGCGTGGTAGCCGCCACGTGATTGATCCGGAGTCGATTTTTGTCCGTCTAGCAGGTCTAGTTGGTATAGTGCGCCGTAATTCCTATATTGTCCAAGAATATGGTATGATTGTGGACAGAAGGTCGGTGGATGCAGGCAGTTTTTGCCTCGAGCGAGATGGTTCGATGATGCTCTAGCGAGGCGATAAGGGATTGCGGCAGCTGAGGCAGGATGGCGTGCAAGGGGCCGTGAACTGCACCAGTACTAACGCAAAGTATAGACAATACTTGGCCGTGCATATTCGAGGGCTAGTTGAACTGTGCTGACTGCGCTGGTACTTCACCCCACTATAAGTGCAGGTGGTGTAAACATAAGCAAGAGGGCCGCAGATTCGGTCGTTCTAGATTAGGCTAGAGACACTGGGAGAGCGAGAGCGGTTGGGAGGAGAGAGATGGCGGTGAGACAAGTAATAAGCAAGAGAATCATGATTACACAGCAGTGTGGAGAAAAGGCGCTGCGTTGAATGTGGAGTTCGGGCGACCGAAGAGGCAGGTTCAGCCATTAAACGTGTAGAGTGACGAATGTATTCTAATATAGGCGAATATAATGATATTAGCTAGTGCTCCGCGAGAAAATTGATATTACAACAGACAGAGAAGGCCCGGCTGAAGGTCGAACAGGAATCCAGGGCACTGCTGCTCATTGAATCACGAGAATAGCTCAACCTGAAGATAATCTGGCCGGCCAGAACGAACTCCAGACCAGTTACGACTACAGAAAAAGAAGGACGGAAGGCGGCCTCGAGGCAAGGATAAGCAAGCAAAGACCGATAGCTCGAAAGGCGGGCAGAGAGGAGCTGCTAGATAGTGACTGGAGATAACAAGTCCACGGACACTGTTCGGGAGCGGATGCGGGGACAGAACGAGCGTCGGGTGCGTGAACCCCACGCTCCCGAGTGCGCTCCGGGGCGTTGGCGCGGCTGTGGCATAAGCAGCACAGCATCGTGCGAGATGTGCCCCCGCCACGCCAGGCGGAATCGTGCGAAGAGGATCGCGGGCGGACCGAGGGTGCGGCGCGAGGGCAGACGAGGGGCGGCGACGAGGGCGGAGGAGCAGCAGAGGCAGCGCGAGCAGGGCAGCGAGGCGGGCGGGAGCGCGCAGGCGGGGTGCGAGACAGAAGGGCTAGCACGCATGGGTTCGCGCGCGAGCGGCCAGAGCCAGGAACGCGCAGCGTCGAGGACGGTTTGCGCGCGTGGTCGAGTGCCGAGCGACGTCCGCGTTGAGCGCACCGGCGATATTTAAGCGGCCGCGCTCTGCCAGTCGGGCTGAAAAAAACGACAAAGCACTACGCCCGCCTCGTTTGCTTCTCCTGCTGCTGCTTTCCCCAAGTCAATTGGCCGTCCGGAATAACCGAAACACACACAACACCACAGCAATGGCCCCTCGCGACAGAAAGAAAACCACGCCGGCGATCAACTTCCTCGCCGGCGGCACGGCTGGTCTCTGCGAGGCCCTGTCGTGCCATCCTCTCGACACTATCAAGGTGCGCATGCAGCTCGCGACCAAGGCCGCTGGAGGCGCGAAGCGGGTGGGTTTCTTCGGCACCGGCGCCTCGATTGTCTCCAAGGAGGGCTTCTTCGCGCTCTACAAGGGTCTCGGGGCCGTCATCACCGGTATCGTGCCCAAGATGGCCATCCGCTTCTCGTCGTTCGAGTCCTACAAGGGCTTCCTCGCCAACAAGGAGACCGGCCAGACCTCGTCAACCGGCATCTTCTTCGCCGGTCTGGCGGCGGGCGTGACCGAGGCCGTCCTCGTCGTCAACCCGACCGACGTCGTCAAGATCCGTCTGCAGGCGCAGCACCACTCCATGTCGGATCCTCTTGACGCGCCCAAGTACCGCAACGCCGCCCACTGCGCCTACACCATCGTCCGCGAGGAGGGAATCCGCGTGCTCTACCGCGGCGTCATCCTCACCGCGCTCCGCCAGTCCACCAACCAGGCCGTCAACTTCACGGCCTACACAGAGCTCAAGGCCTACGCCGCCAAGCTCCAGCCCGACCTCGCCGAGCTGCCCTCGTACCAGCACATGGTTCTCGGACTAATCTCTGGTGCCCTCGGCCCGCTCTCGAACGCTCCCATCGACACCATCAAGACCCGCATGCAGCGCGAGAAGGCGACCACCGGCGAGAGCGCCATCGGCCGTGTCACTCGGATATCGAAGACGCTGATGCAGACCGAGGGCTTCTTTGCCTTCTACAAGGGCATCACTCCTCGCGTGATGCGCGTTGCTCCCGGCCAGGCCGTCACCTTTGCTGTCTACGAGCAGGTCTCGACTTTCCTCGAGACCATTCCCGTGCTCTCGGGCAAGCCAGCGGTCCTCACTGCCGAGGACTGAACCGTTTAATCTTGCAGCTCATATTTTGTTTGTTTGTTTTTTTTTGGACATTTATTTTCTCACGGCTTCTTGGTCTTGCATCTGTTTATAATCGTCGTTTATATGTTGTGTACAGTATATGTGAAGGAATAAAAAAGCCAAAGCAGTCAGTTTGTTGTGTTTCGGACATGATCCTGTGCATTTTCCAGTGTATCTTAATAGATTGTTATTATTCCCTGTATTTGATGCTTTCTCCGAGCAGTTTCCCAAAGCCGGGTAATGCGGGGAAAGCCTGGTTGAAGTCCTCAAATCCTCCGACGGGCGACGACGTCTTGTTGTTTGTATTGCGGAAATATCCCAATTCACTGCTCTGCCTTGCTGCTTTGCTCCTCGCACACTGCCCAATCATTCCTCTTTTCCTATCCAAGCGCGCCGAAAAGAAAAGGCCCACTCAGCCACCGACCGCGTCTCTCAAATCCTCTCCGCTCCTCCTTGACACGCACCCGACACTTCCTCCAAAAAGCTCACGCTTCCTTCTCGCTTAGTCATCACATCCCACTTTCTCAGCCGGCTTTCAAATTACATTGCCGTTTTGGGACAACTCAACCCCCACACACTTCTCTCCTTCCTTGCCACGGTGGAAAACATTGTAAACAGATGCATTAAACTTACAGTTCAAATAATTCAAATATCTTTATACAAATCTTATACACTCTCTTCAGATTATCATCACTCTATCTCCGCTCTACTCACTGCGTCTTCTTGATCAAAAGATTCTCAGGATCGCGCTCCTCATGAATCGCAATATCCTTCGGCTTGTAGTCTGAAAACAGCGCCTTCAAAACCCGCTCAATAGCCCACGCGCCAACGTAATCAAGACTCATAGCAACACACAATCGCACCTTGAAGTCGTGCTGAAACGGCACAAGTCTCAGCTTCTCGTTCAACTCTGGCAGAAACTCAGACGCGCCCGCAAACGCCAACGCGCCCGCAGCCGCTAATCCGTAGTACATCGCCCGGTTCTCCGAAATATTCTCCCGGAACGGCCGTCCCTGGTAGTTCACCGCAACAGTCGAAACCTGCTGCGACAACTGCAACAAGTAAATCGCAGAGTTCAGCAACGACGGCTTGAACTCCGCTTCCAAATCAATATCCTTCTCGCGAGGCTCAATCAAGTACGCGTGCTTCGTCACATAAATCAACGTCGCAATGTGAATCGCAAATTGCCCAAGAATAGATCCCATAATGTAAAAATTGAAAATACCCGGCTGCGGTCGCTCCTTCGACAACTTGTCAACCGCCTTGCCTCTCGATATAGAGAAAAAGCAAACAGACATCAGCATCCCCGAAATCGTAGCCTGTCCGTCGCCAAACTTGATTCCTGCAAGATACAACACCGAAAGCGAGTACGCCGAAATCAAACAATTCAACGCAAGAATCTTGTACATCTGAATCGTCGCAACTAGCGTACACCGTCCTTGTCGAATAATATGCACAATCGTGTTCACACTTCCAAGCTTCGATGTAAACGGCGCCGCAACAGACGCATCTCCAAGCTTCAACGTCGGAGCCTCGCCATCCTCTTCCTCGTCAACCAAGCTCATCATCTTATCAGCCAACGACGACGCCGTCTGACTCGCCTGCGTCGCCTGCGGTATCGCGTTCGGATCAGCGCGTGCAGACGTGAACGCCGCCTTCACAAGCGCCTCGTCCACAACTCCACCCCGTGCCTCAATCGCCTTTCGGTAGTTCGGGTTGTTAGGTCCAGGCGGGTACAAATGAGCAATCATAGGAGGAACTGGCGGAACCTTGCCACCCCATCTAGTCATCATATCGCACTGCTTCTGGTAAACATCCTTCATCCGGTTGAACTTGGCGTTCTCGGCAATCTTCTTCAAACTGTCTTCAGTACCATTCAACAATGCAACTCCAACATGGGCCTGCTTAAGCGCTCCAACATCGTTAGTACCGTCTCCGCACATAAGAGTAGTGTATCCACCATCCTTAAGCTGGATCAAAATATACTCCTTCTGCGCAGGCGACACACGCGCCCACACCCAAGTGTGCTTAATCAGATCCCAGACATGCTCATGGTCAGTAAACTTCGCAAGCGCATATCCAGTCACACAAATATCGTTCTCGGCAAACACCTTCGCCTCAATCGGCTTCGTAGGATCAACAGGTATCACAACCGTCTCGTCCACATTTCTAAACACAAGATCGTGCGCTCCTCCATCAGTACCGTCTTCAGGCGCATCAAGAATCAACACATTCCGCGTTACAATCTCAACCTCGTGCGCAACATGTACCGCAGTAAGCGGGTTATCTCCAGTAATCATAACAACCCGATGACTCGACTCGTTAAGCATCTTAACCGACTCAATCGCATCAGGCTTAAGCGGACAGTTAAACACCAAAAATCCAGCAAACGTAAGATCCTTCTCGACATCCTCTCGCGCAAAGTTGTTCAGTTTCGCAGTAGACAGCTCATCGCCCAAAAATCGGATGCCAAGCGCAAGCACACGACTTCCGCGACGGGTAAAGTACTTGTAAGTCTCCTCGTACTTATCAGGAACAGTCTTAAGCATGTGCCGCATAGTCTCAGGTGCACCCTTGGCCGAAATGAAAAACTTGTTGGAACTAGTAGCGACACTAGACGATCGCTTGAGCGCCGACGAGAACTGGAATCGTCGCAAGATACGAACCTTGGTCTGCGGTCCCTTCTTGTTGTTTGACTGCAACGAATCATTCTTGCCAATCGACCAGCCAAGTGCCTTCAAAGTAGCCTTCTCCATGGGCTCACCAACAACTTCACCCTCATCCAAACGCACCAATGCATGCGCAGTGGTGAGAACAAGAGTAGTGTTGTGCGCCACTTGGTTAACATCAAGCAAATCAGTAGGCGAGTTCAAAAGGCCAGCGATACCCTCAAGCACGAGATCCTCTCCGGTGAGAGTACCAGTCTTGTCAAAGCAGCACACGTCGACACGGCCTGCAAACGGAATACGGAAGGGTTCGGTACAGAAAATAGCAAACTTGCCCAAATGGCCAAGAGAGCTGTTGACAGCCATTGAAAGTTCCATAGGAAGCTCAGGAGGGACAACTGACGTGATGATAATAATACAGTCAAGCAACAACTTGGAGCGCTTACGGTCAACCTTGACACCCTCAGTCCACACGTACCAACTAGCGGCGATGGCAAATATAAGCAGGAACAAGATAAAGAAAAGAGCTTCGGCATTACCGGCACCCACGCGCTCAGTAGAGAAAATCATCGTGCGCACAAGACTGCCTTGACTAGTCTCAAATCCAGTTCGGGTAGCAACGGCCAAGGCACCTCCATCGGGGGGAAGAGGAATATGCGCATCAGTAGGGGCAGTGATCTGCAGAACCTTGGTGCCACCATACAACTCTGCGTTCTTATCCAATCCCTTCAAGTCAAGAATCTCGTCTGCAGGTCTCAAGAAAACAGACTCCTTCAACAACGGAGTCGATTCACCAGAGAGCATAGCCTCGTTAACAATAGCAGTACCATTAATAAGCAACAAGTCACAAGGAAGTCCCGAGTCGTCCTTAGTTCTTACAACCGAAACAACATCACCAGGAAGGAGATGGTCGGTAGTGATCTCGGTCCATTCTTGGTTGCGGTAGACGTAGATATCGTACGGCTGAATACCCATACCGCGAAACTCAGTCATTGTTTTCTGACGCTGGAAGACGACAGTCGACTCAAACGCAACGAGCATAAACAGGGTAAATAGAGAGTAGTACCACAATTCATCCATGAGCCAGAGCGCGACACAAAACACCTGGAAGACAAAGAAAGGAGCCACCGCATGCTCATAAAATAGCTCGAGGAAAGTCGGCACAGGAATATCGAATCTGTTGTTACCATATTCCTGAGTCAGAGTGACGATATCATTATTTCCAGTCGTGCGCTGGAATTCACCAATCTTGCGCTCACGGTCAATTGGATAGACGGGTGGGTTGAAAGTCTTTGTTTCCGGGTCGAAGATGAATCGGCGCTTTTGGAACAAGAACGAAATCTCCTCGTGTCCTCGGCTCTGCTAACATTAGTTTTACATCAAAACACAATTGTACAGTAGCAAAAACACACCTTAACATGGTTAAGCTTGCACAGCATAGGCTGACCAGCATTGGCGACGGGAATCACTCTGATCAGCTTAGCTTTCTTAGGATCCGTCGCCTTGACGGTGGTAAACAGCGCGAGGATCTCGACACTCCAGTGGGTCATCAACCACAGCAATGCCTGGAACGACACAATCGTTCCCAAGAAGACAAAAGTCCATTCAGAGCCATTGATATATTGCTCGTACTTGAGAAAGTAGACGTACGCGAATGCTGGGTAGAGGAAGAAGAACGGCCAGATGAATGTCTTCAGCACGAATGGCAGCGGGTCGTGCAGCGAGGCATCTGCCACGCCAACTGTCGGCACAAGCGATGACACCCTAAAACCCACAACAATTAGTATCTCTGAAAAAAAAGAAAAGCAACAGTTACGCCTGCTCACATTGTGGGAAGATGGACTGGTGGATGAGTGTGTGTGGTAGGAAAGAAGACGGTGGACCTTGTAGCAATCTGTCGTTTTAAGAAGTTTGTGACTCGGTCACGCCGCGCCACTGGCTGTGACTTTGATATCGCCATCGCGACGCCTATGAGTTCTCCGTTTACAATAGAAATGTGAATATATTCATGCTTTGTGTATGGATCATGTATTAGTGTCACTTTATATGTGCGCAAATTACATACATTCGATAAGAACGACCAAAGTCTTCCAAGTAGTTCTCGTTATAAACAATAATGTACATTAAAATTCAGAACCTCGAGCACGCTCGCAAATCTCCTATATCATCTTCTTCTTATAGTCTAAGCAAGCATTTACTAGCATAAATCGTCGCTCAATCGTTCTCACACCGCCTTTTTGTTATGCCTAGCTGAAAAGCTGTGCATTAATGCATGGTCTTGTCGAGACATTCGTAAGTATCGTTCGTGATAACTCCCTGGTTGAAAAGGTATTTATGCAGTGAGTTGACGAGCTGGATCTGTTCCGCCACTGTCAAACTTTGGATCGCAGTCTCGAGTACGTTGCCTACTCTCATATGGTGGGTCTAAAACCGTTAGCTAGAATTCGAGGTATGACATAACAAAATAATAAAACTTACAGCAACAAAACTGTCGTAGTACATGTAGGAGAAGAATCCCATTAAAAACTGGCAATCCATACGATCAGTTATACCACCGTGTCCCGGAATGGTATCGCCAAAGTCCTTGATCTTGAAGGTACGCTTCAAGCCCGATGCAAAGAATCCACCGAACGGAGCAATAAGCGACGCAAAACTAGCCATCATCATCACATGGAAATGAATTGGCGCAAAGCCAAACGTGGAGCGACCAACTATTGGCACAATCAAAGATGGCACGTTATACGTCTGCGTGAGGAAGACAGGGTTTGGTTCGCAGCTCAGGCCCGTGAATGCATTGGCGGTGAAGTCGGTAACAGGGCAGATCATGTACTTCCATTTCACCAAAAAGTGCGACAAAAGCATACCAAACACAATCGTAGAGATCCAGGCGCCGACAAAGCCCTCGACTGTCTTCTTTGGTGAGATTTTGATTAATGGAGTACGTCCAAAGGTGATACCGCACAGATAAGCGAAAATGTCGTTAATGATCACAAGAGACGCGGGGAGGAAAAACCAGAACAATCCACTGAAGATGTTGTTCATAATAAACTGGGCTTGCACAACGACGAGAAGCAAGGTTACATGAGTGAATGCGAATTGAGCAAATTGGAATTTGTAGTGGCCCTTTTCTAACGAAGACACAAATATCATAAAGCCTGCAGGAATTAGCCACGTTTCTAGAATAAGAACTTAAATAACAAATTACCAATAATGTAAAGCATGTATGAAATAAATCTGTGGTGCGAAGCGAGTGGCAGTAAGTACGAGTCGACCAACACAACTTCCTGAAAGTAATGGATGACACTCTCTCCGTAAAGGAAGTAAATTGTGGTAGCAAGGAAATACCAATTGATAACCTTTCCGTAAGGCAGTTTTTTCTCACGGGCGGGCTCATTGGCAAGAGCGATGACTTCTTTGAAAGTCAAGATCTGAATTGCGGTAACCAGCAGCATGATGTAGACATGACCAGCGGCGAGAAGTCCGAAGAACCCAAGGATCATGACGACGGTCCAGATTGTTCGCACAATGAAAACCTGCTTTTTCTTTTCTTTCTCGCTCTGTTGTTATGTTCTAGTTAGCATTCACTCTTGTTCTTGCAAGTGCAGTCGGGATATACATACAACTGTGGCATCAACAGCATCGCTGGCAGGTTCACTGGTCGCCGGCTGATGAGCATGACTTTTCTTTTTCTGCGGTGACTTTGCAGAAGTGCCCGAAGACGAGCGCTTCGGAGCCATAGTGATTACTCTTGAATAGAGGATAGATTGTTGATATGACTTGCGATGATGAGCTGAGCTGATTGGAAACGGAGGTTCTTCACCCTGAGAGATGCTGAATTTGCTGATTAGCGATTGAAGCGGGAACCCTATTTTGCGCGGCTGATGACACGTGAATGTTGAGAGTTTAGGAGACTATATTGGAGGATATAAAGAGCAACTGGTATTCAATTGTATGTGGGAAATGGGGGAATAATAGTATTGTGTGTGGGTGTGGGTGGGCGTGAAGTGAAGTGAGCGCAGATCTATTTTGAGTATTCTGTTCATGAATACTGATCTCTGGACAGTTCCAGTCCCTATCCAGTCTATAACCAGTTTGTATTCTATGTTGAATCGTCTGATTCATATGCTTGCGTAGAGTGCACGACCTGAAGTTTCTGAAATAGCAATTTCTGCCAGTCCTGTGCAAAAGCCGGAGAAGCAGCTCTCAGAGCAGCTTCAGCGTCCATGTAAATCGTGCCCGCCAACATGTTTGTATCGTCTGTTGGTTCTTCGCCTTCGATTCTCTCGATCTAGACATGTTTATATTAATACGCGCTCTTGAATGCAAAACCAGTCTCATCAATGGCACGCACCTTCCATCCAGCTGTCGAGACCGACAGCCTTAGCCTCGTCCGCTCCTTTGTCTCCACGTCAATTTCAGAGTCAGAGACTTTCGTAAACTGCAAAATAGTAGCATATTCTTTCTCCAAAGCTGTTATCTCATCCGCGAGATCCATCTCCGAATCAATAGCTTTCGAGTGTACTATTCAATAGTGCGTGTGAAGTGACCGAGGGAAGACGAATCAAGTCGTTGCGTAGCAACAGTTAGGCTGAATTTGGTACTTCTTTCTCGCACAGATCTCAGTAGTTTGTTCACGCATAACACTGGCAAATACCGTTCATGGCCAAAAACAAATGGAAGCAAATCCAGAGAGAGAATTGAAGGTGTGGGCTTGTTCATTATGTAACAGTGAAGATATCCTTACAGGTAATTTTTGAGGTTAGGGTGTTTAAAAAAGAAAACTCCCAGTCGACAGAGAGATTTTTGATATTCCAACAAAGTGTTTGAGCTGCACGCAATGGCTATACTAGATTATGCCGGAAAACTGATCCTGGCGCCTATGGTGTGTTTTGGAGTGACGGTTATATTGTGATGTGGATTGCTAATTAAGAATAGGTGCGGTCAGGAGAGCTGCCAACGCGACTGATGTCGCTGCGTTACGGTGCGGATCTTGTATGGTCTCCGGAGATTATTGACCGCAAACTTATCAGCTGCGAGCGAAAACCGAACGAGCGACTTGGCTGTGTTGATTTCATTTCAAAATCTCAAGAACGAGGCTCGGAACCCCCGAAGGAGACGGTGGTGCTGAGAGCGCATCATTTGGAGCGGTCAAGATTGGTTCTGCAGCTCGGGACTGCGTCGCCGGCGCTGGCGGTCGAGGCAGCGTCACTTGTTGCTCCTGATGTGGCTGGAATTGATTTGAATGCGGGGTGTCCTAAGCATTTTTCTGTACACGCAGGAATGGGCGCTGGTCTTTTGAAAACCCCAGACACATTAGTGGCAATTCTCGAAGCGTTAGTTCGCGACGTGGGCAAGAAGTTTGGAATCAGCATCTCAGTCAAGATACGAATTCTCGAAACACCCGAAGAGACGTTTGCGCTTGTGCGAAGGCTAGTCAAGACCGGTATTTCTGCGCTTACGGTGCATTGTCGAAAGGTACCGATGCGACCACGCGAACGTGCGATCCGAGATGGATATCTCTCTGGAGTAGCGGATATTTGCCATGAGGCAGGTGTCACCTGTATTGCTAATGGAGATGTTTACTGCGGTGGAGATCTCGAGATGCTGCGCAAGACTTATGGAGTCGATAGCGGGATGATTGCGACTGCTGCTGAGCGGAATATGTCGTGTTTTGCTGCTGCCACGCCTGACCAAGTACGCGACTGGCGCGAAGTTTCAAAGGAGTTTATCTCGGTAGCAAAGGCTGTGGACAATCATGTTTCCAACACAAAGTACATTCTTTCGCAGATGATTCCTGGTAAAGCGCCAGAACGGCAGCTTATTGCTCGAGCAAAGACATATGAGGAGTTTTTCTCAGTTTTTAAAATTAGCGAGGGATTCTTGTCACTCGAGAAGTTGATATCGGGTGCGGTTTCTGCGAAGCGGGCGGCTGAGGACGCTGACAAGGAGAATGACGAACCGAGAAAGAGTGTTAAGCATGAGGAGGTTGTCGAGAGAGTTGCTGCTGTTGGCGTGTAATTAGACTCGTTTTTTTTTTTTAATCTTTTGCTCGTCTTTGTTTAGAAGATAGTCAGGCGTGGAGTTTTTGTATTTAATAACCTGAGCGTATTTAGTGATATAATAATGATGACTGTAAATAGTACAATTTATTAGGTTTTTATCAATTATTTGTGTATGTATTAACGATGGGTTGTTTGTGGAGGGAAGAAGTTTTAAAAAAAAGGTGGTGCCCTGAATTCAGGGCAAGATGCTACAGGATTAATTGTTCTACAGCAGTGCGAAAAGACCAATCTGACTCCAAACCACGCATTATAAATTGCAAAAAAATCGGAATAAACCCTTTACATTTTTCTTTTATTTTCTGCTATATTTATATATTTATTATACCACAAGCTCGCCATGACAACACATTCGCTGCCTATTCTCACGCACACGTGAGCAAAAACTCAGTGTGGAGACTCAGGCACTAATGAGTCTGTGCGCACTGAAAACCGGTGACGTCACCGGGGCTGCAGTCTGTCAGGCATCCGCGCAGAGGCAGGTGGACAGTCAGCCGATTCTGGAAGCAGATCAGCCGGGCAAACAAGACTAGAACAGAAGGAGCAAGCGATGATGGGTGATGATAAGAGAGTGGCTATTATTTCTAGATATACAAACAACTGTGCCTAGTGTAAAAATCTTCATACATAGCGTGTAGTAATTCCAGGCAAGTAGCTCGGCAACTAGAGAGGCGTGGAGCAGGCGTGGAGAAAAAGACTATGCTGCTGATCGGGCGAGTGAACGAGCACAAAAATCAAATAAAAACAGGACGCAAGCAACAAAAACACAGACAGTCTATTTCTTCTTGCTGTACTGCTTCGAAGAAACAAACACATCAGCAGCAACAAACGCAGCAGCAGCTACCGCAGCAACGCAAGTGATCTGACCACGATGCGGTCCAGTAAAAGCGCTCGGCAGCGACTTGCCCTTCTGGCCGTAGTACACCGCAGCAGAGATCGCAGCGACGGTGATGGCAGACCAGATTCCCGCATTGGCGGCCACGACCGGGTTCTCGAGCTCGCTGCGCGCGGTCGCGACGAACTTCTTGAGACTGTCGACCGCGGGCTGCACTGCGGCCTTGGCCTTGTCTGCGGGAGACTTCTTCGGACTGGCCTTGTCTGCGGCCTTCTTGAGTGCGTCGGCGGCCTCTTCTCTGAGCGCAGCGACCGGGTCAGGGAACTGGCTGGGATCCTGCAGCTTCTTTGCGTCCTCCTGCACCGTCTCCGCTGTCTCTTTCACTGCCTCGGCGGCGTCCTGTGTGGCCTCGCTGACGGCATTAGTGAAGTCAGAAGTGACCTCAAGCTCGGGAACGGGCTTTGCCGCTTTCTACAGTGCAGTGTTAGCATTTTCCGTATTGAAGAAGCTGGACAGAGATCTGGACGCCCGATCATGGAGTATCTACCTCTTCCGGGGACTGGTTGGCGTTTTTGGCTGTAACCTCTGCGTACGATCTGTGCTATATTAGCAAAGTCCAGGGAGCACAGCGTCAGCCGTCCAATACTTACGACATTATGTGGGTATCTGGAGTATTTGAGTGAAGAATAGCTAGAATTATCTCTAAGCAAAGCGTGTGACGGGTGACGGAAGGTCTGAACCGCAGTTCTTATACAGAGCCATCTGTTCCGTACTCGCGGTGTTCGATGCACGGGCCGTAGCTACGTCATAGTTTGGTATTTGTCGATCCAGAATTGCACGTCCTGCGCCGATCTGCAGTCACATGACCTGGATGGCGCTGGGCTATTACTGAGAAGATGCTGTGAGGATATTGCTAGTGCAGAATATTCTGTGGATAAGCTGCCAGAGTTATCTTGTCAGTAGGAGGATGATCAGCGATATGGCTGTCAGGAGGGAAGATGTGAGTAGGGTGAATGGAGAGCCACTATCGGCACATCAGCCTAGGAATCTCAATGTCAGATTAATGATTAGAGAGCTATATACAACATCCGCGCAAGCAATACACAAGCAACTTATGCAGCAGCGACCGCGACCTCAGCAGCACCACCCTCGGAGACCTGCTGCTCAGCGTCAATGTATCGTAGGTCGTCGGCGTAGGTCTCGGGGTGCTTTCTGAAGCAGCCCTGCATGGTTCTACACACGCATCAAATTAGCACTGGAATACACGCACTTCACCAGAGCAACAACTTACTCAAACATAGGAATGCAGTTCATTCCCTTGGGCTCATCGGTCGAAAACACAAAGCACGAAAACGCAGCCTTGAACTCCTCACCACACGGTCCGTAAGCCATGCCACCCAAACACGGGCAGTCCCAGTTAATCTCGCCGGTCTTGGGGTTGAACGCACCGCCCTCAAACTCGTCTTCCTCGAGCGCGGCCAGCGAGCCGTCGGCAAGAGCAGCGGCAGCGGCGCTGTCGAACGCAGCGTCAAGCTCGGCGTCGGTGAGCTTTGGGATCTCGCCGACAGAGAAAACGGGCTCGACCATGATGAGCTCTTCCTCGACGACGACGCCTTCCTCGGGCGTGCTGATGACGGTCTCGTCGACGACAAGCGCCTCGGCGCTTATGCTCGAGTTGTCGGTCGTCAAGGCCAATCCGACTGCGCCAGCAACGGCACCGAACAGCAGCGCGGTGAGCTTGTTGCTTGACTCAGCAGCACGCTGAGCGGTCGCAGTCCGCACAGCAGTCGCAGCCGACGAGTTCGAGGACAGGAAACGAGCAGCTGGTGACGAAGGCAAAAGCATTCTTCGGCTCGAGACGGCCGTCGCGCGCGCTGCTGTGTGTAATAATGTCTGTCTCAGCATTCTAAACGTATTGTACAAAATTTGACTGTGAATATAGCAGGTTCTTTCCAGATAAGAGCCAAAACCGGGGAAGAACAGCAATGGCAGAGAACAGGATGACTTCAAGTCTTGGTTTCGCCGGGATTACAAACGGGCTGGAGCCGCACTGACTTCCGTGTCTTTCTATCTTTGTAATTTGTTAGTCATCACACACGCTTGCACACTCTACTCGGAACGTCCTACGAACTACAGAGCACCGAGCACTTAACACTGAATATGAGCGATGAGAACTCACAATATATTAATACAAGTTAAACAATCCGACATGGCTGGAATATTAGAACAACACAACGCTCCGAAAGACAACGCCTGTGGCTCAAATTGCAACTTCAATCCATTATCACACTGCCTATCTAAAACCATACACTTTTTGTTTTGTCCCAACTATGTCCTTGATTCTCTTTATTTTTAAACATTCATTTCAAAAACAGCTAAATATTTACTCCGACTCAGCGGCCTTGGTGGTGGAAGTAGCGACACCGGTGCGGAATCCGTTCTTGAATCGTCGGTCAACAGTCTTGAGGTAACGCTCACGGCCGGTTCCAGTGGTTTTTCTTCTCTTGCCCTTGACACTCCAGTTGTCTGTGATGCTTGTTAGATCCTTTGCTTTAGTTTGGCAGAATACACGGAATACATACACTTGCGGGTCTTAGCAGCGGGGTATCCGCACTAGATTACACCGTTAGAACTACTTCCTCTGCAACAAATCAATCAAACTGGACACGCACGGCAGCGCAGGTCGACTTCTGAATGTGATAAGAACGACGTCCGCAGCTATTTTCACAGTTAGTCCCGGTCCTTCTTCGCATTCACAAAACACACGATGACAAAACATACCGACGGCAGAGAGTGTGCGACTTGTTGTGACGCTTTCCAAAGCTAGAGGTTCCCTCTGTTGAATCTGTTAGTCGTCGCTTCTCATCATCATCTCAGTTTCCAGTTTGTCGTTTTACAATGTACAAAAACCAGAATAAGGCTCCTTCAACAAAACAGAACAAACAAACATCTTCAAAGAATCAAGGCAAACGTACTCGTCATTGTGTCGGTGGGTGTTGCTGTACTGTATAGTTCGAAGCTGGTATCGCACTCAGATCTTGATGATGCCTCACTCGCGATCCAGCGACTGTGTTGTCGGACAAACGCCGTAGGGTTACTCTTGCCCTACAAAAAGCAGTCACTACGTTGCTAAACGCGAAGTGCACGCGAAAAGCCCCAAACCTATACACTATAGTTTGCGCGTATATGCCATGACAGATATTACTGCACTTGCGGCATAAGCGCACAGCACAAACGCGCACGCAAGAGGCGTCGCAGGCGCGCCCAAGACGCGTCATTGTTTACATTCTGATATCGCGCGCTGCATGCGCCAAAATCGGCAAACTCGTATTCCATTTTGTGTCCACTTAGTTTAACAAAGGCACAAAAACCACTAATATTACTAAATCCGCATTAAAAACACTTTTCCGGCTCAGTAGGGCGACGTGCCGGCAAGCGCGTTTTGGGACTTGGAACGTGCCGTTCTGCGCAAGCCGCTCGTCGTACCATCTGCCTTTGGCTTTCCACCTCGCCACGGCTTCTCAGACATACAACTCCCACTCACTTGCCCTCTTTTCTACTTTTGCCGTCAACACCTCTTCTCAAGTCTTGAAATTTGCCGTTGCTCATAGAGTAGGAGGAGAGAATGCCATTCTACCCGCCATCGTCGCCGCCTCTCGCGCCCGCATCGGAGGCTTCCCCGACGCGTCGCGCGCTTCTCCCGAGCTTCGAGCCTGCTCGCAAGCACTCTTCCTCGTCAACGCCTGGGTTTCTTGGCCAGGATCGTACTCCGTCACGTAAACGTGCTCGCGAGGACGACGACGACGACGACGCGTATCCGACACCAGCGCCTACTTCTTCAGCGGCCATCGTCGTCTCGTCGCCGACCGCGGCCGTCTCGCGCGCTCTACTTTCTCTCTCAGAAGAACAGCTACTACAGCAACAACAACAACAACAACAACAACAGCAGCAGCAGCCACTACGCGCGCCGTTATCGACAGTCGCACTCGCGCGTCTGCCGCGCTCAGGAACACCCGTCGCGTTAGGCCGATCGTCTAATTCCTCCTCGGTCGTGCTCAGCCGGACCAACAAGCTCATCTCACGCGTACACGTCGTCGCGCAGTATATCCCCGATCGCGACGCGGTCTCTGTGCGCTGCGAAGGCTGGAATGGCGCGAGAGTCGGCACGCCTGGTCAGGAAGTTGTGTTGGCGAGGGCCGAGAGCGTCGAGATTAGCGCGCGTGTGCCGATTATCATCGATGTCTGTGGCGAGCGTGCGCGAGTAGAGGTTACGGCTGACCAACTGGAGGAAGATGAGGATGAAGATGAGACGGATGACGAGGTTTTTGTCAAGGCTCCTGAGTTTGCGCCAATGAAGACTACGGGGTTTAAATCTGCCCCGAAGTTGCCTGTTTTTACTGTGTGGGAGGACTCAAAGGACGAGAAACTGCCAGATCCTGCTAAAGAGCAACCAAAAGAGCTCAAGCCAGTTGAGCAAGTTAAGAATGAAAACATCAATGCATTTAGAGAGGTTGCCGAGGCCAGCGCGGGTAAGGTCAAGAATATTGCTGCTGTCGAGAGCAAGAAAGTTGAGAAGCCAGTCAAAGTCATCGAGAAGACTAGCAAGAGCGAAGTCAAGGAACCGATGGGCATCAAAGAGGACAGCGAGAAAAAGAGCGACAGCTCCAAATTCAAGCAGGACAAGGAAGTCAGTGAGAAAAGCAATAGTCTCAAAGTCAAGCAGCACAAGGAAGTCAGCGAGAAGAGCGACAGCCTCAAAGTCAAGCAGCACAAGGAAGTCAGCGAGAAGAGCGACAGCCTCAAAGTCAAGCAGCACAAAGAAGTCAGCGAAAAGAGCGACAGTCTCAAAGCCAAGCAGCACAAAGAAGTCAGCGAGAAGAGCGACAGTCTCAAAGTCAAGCAGCACAAAGAAGCCGGCGAGAAGAGCGACAATCCCAAAGTCAAAGAATCCCACAACAATGAAAACATTGAGGTGAAACGAGAGAGATTATCAGAAGCAGAGGCCAAGGCCGAGATCAAACAAGATAACGAAGAAGAAGAAAAGCTGCAGACGCATGTCATTGCCCATCTTGCGTACTCGCGTCTTGCTTCGACGCCGCTGTCAAGTCTCCGCGCTTCTCTGCCTATAATCGAGTTTGTGCCTGATAATAAGCTCCGGGCGATTATTGCTCAGGTACCATGTATTGGAATTATCCCTCGACGAGGCAAGGATGCCTCTGGAAAGCGACTTGAGGAGCAGTACTATTATATCCCCGAGCAGGATACTGACGTGCATCGGCGTGCCGCTGTCGAGGAGCTGCGTGGAGGCGCGGGTATTCGAAGCTGTCGGAAAGTGCACAAGCAGTATTTCTGGCGCAAGCCAGCTGCCAAGTAGATGGGAGGCGAATTTTCAAGTGTATGTATGAATATGAGAGATGAAGGGGACGCTTTGCATTTATCTTGCGGGTGCTTTGAGTAGCATATATTAGTGTTGGCTTGAGTTACCGCTGTCTGTACTTTAGATTATAATATGATAGTAAGTGTGCTGCTTTAGATATAATATGGTATTAATAGGTGTGCTGCTTTAGTTTTGACTAATGACGATATCACCGAGAGTGCTTTGTAATTAGACCGGCAGACACGAGCTGCTGGTCGCAATAACAGCATGCAATAATTATGAAATATAGCTGGTGATAGCTCTTGGACAGCGCTTAAAACAAAAGCTGTCTGGTGATGTAGATGTTGAAGCAGCATCCAAATCCCATTAGCCCTTCCAACTCCGTACAAGCGCATCGTGCAGGATGCTGCCAGCACTTGCATACTCCTCCATTCGCACTGCTTCCCAGCCAGCTTTCTGCATCTTCTTTGCAAATCTGAGCTGGCTGTTGCTCCGCTTGCTGCTGCTGCGCCACATTGTGTGACATCACTTACCAAGAACGGACCGGCGGCTGTCTCTCGCTTATGTACAAGCCACATGAGCCGCACGCTATCTGTCCCAAACCGGTTAAAACGGTTCCTTGGATCTTGGGCTGCATCTGCTGTTTTCATCAGTTTCTGTGCTGTAATTGGGCATTTCCGCATGGTAAAAGCAATTTAACAAGCAGTACCAAAAAAAAGAGCAGCTGCTGGTTGCGGACGCAAACTGGCGTGCTCTGCTCAGGGCGGGGCCGTCGTCTCAATGCAGAAGTAGGGCTGGGCGAAACAAGCAGCCCAGCCTCGCCTCGTCTCGTTACCAGAAAAAAAGGGCGCGACGGCCCCACAGCCGGTTTGTGTGGCAGCGATAGCCCACTTTGCCGCCTCCTCGCATCGTTCGTCCTCGGTGAGCCAGCTGAACCGCCTGTGCCGGACCTATATCGCACCTGGTCCTCGGTTTTTCCTTCATCGAGCAAACATATTTACAGAAATGACTATGGCAGAGCACCCTGAGCACCGCACAATGGCTCCAGTCACATCACCGGCCTTTGAACAGGCCGCCGCGCACAAGCACGACTTTACCTGGCGCGAGAAAAACCATCGCGTGCTCCACTTCCTCTCGGATTTGCCCCCTCCTCCGCGCGCTGCCAGTCCGACCGGAGCAAGGTATAATCTGACGGAGGACGGACAGGAGGTTGAGCCGATCAGTAAAGTGGGCGATATCGACAGTGTGCTGGATCGACCGCAGAGCATGTCAGCAGACGAGGCCTATCAGATGCAGCTGCAGCTTGAAGCGCAGCTGCGCAGAACAGAGGCAAGGAGACGGACCGAAGAGGAGCAGCACAAGATCCTGAACAGACTCCAGCTGGAGAGAGCGAACGACAGTGGGTGGTTTCCTTTCTTGCTATTTTACGTCAGTACTGACAGCTAAGCAGACGCTCGTCGTCCCGGACAGCACTTCATCCTTCGTCGCACGTCCGCTGGTGTTATTGCACACTCGACAGTCCCCAATCCCTCTCAGGACGTAATCCATTCCCGACTCAACGGCCGGCCAGAGTCAGCGCGAACAGTGGTTACTACCGCCGAGGTACGTAATGTTCCGCTGCGCAAACCAACTGGCGTGGATGTTCCTGTCGACCATAACGCCAGTGCAATCGACCTTAAAAAGCGCATGGAGCCGATATCTCCTGGTAACGGACTACAAATCATGCTTGAGTCCTCATTAGCTGGCAGTGAGATCTACGACGCCGAGGTAGCAGAAGTCCAGTCCTCTGCCTCAGCCAGCGAGAACAGCATCGGCGTTGCTCTCGGCGAGCCGCCAATTGCGCCTGAAGATGAGCTGATCACCCACAATCTCACTGTCCGTCGCTGTTCAGACGCGTCGTCGTTGCACGCAGAGGGCGTACTCGATGGAACCCCGCCGCCAGGTTCCAAGTTCCACGACGTGTGGATGAAGCCCGTATACACCGACCGCCGGAATCACTACCGGCAACGGAAAGTCTCGCCAGAGTCCCCGACCTCAGAGCCTTGCGACTCAAACACCACTATCTCCAGCCAGTCATCGTCGCCGACGCGGTCGCCGTCACCGGGCGACAAGAAGCCGGTGTTTAGAAAAATATTTAGCTTCCATGACTCTGTGAATTCGATCTGGGGTGGCTCTAAAGAGGCAGCACGCGCGCAAGAACCCAGGCGCGAGGCCCCAGTTGTCCGAGAACTGACTCAACCGAGAAGAAAGTCAGAATCTGATAAGAAATTTACACGAATGCTGGGAGCTCTTTCGGTGTCTACGCCTTCTCCCACACAGACAAGATCCAACCCTTTTGCTCAGCAGCAAAGCGCTACGGTCACACGAGTGGTCGAGAAGCAGCAGTCGAGCACGCGTCGGGCCAGCAACCCTGCCAGGCGCGCGTCGGCAGTCATATTAGGCCAGTCTGGGCTGTTTGCGGAGCCGACGATCCAGGACATCAGAGATCTGGACAACAGCACGATTGCGCATCAGTACCAGGCGTACCTGAGCGAGAAGCAGACACCGCGTGTCGCGACTGGCCGGAAGGGTTCGCAAGGCGAGAGCCAGGACATCTACAAGGCCAACTCGAGACGGAATCTCGAGGAGTTTTACGCCCAGGTTGAGAGGGACAATCAGAAGAAGGGACGCAGTAGAAGTGAGGGCTACGGCAAGACCGCTGCGCCGAGCACGATCTACGTGTGGGGAACGAGCCGGGTGGTGTGAGTTTGGAGCAGGAGTCTGTGTTTTTTTTTTTTTTTGATTTACTGTTGTTTCATCAGTTTGTACTAATAAGATTTCCGGAGTTGGTTAAGAACAGTGGTAAACAAAGCTGATACACATTCCGCGTAGACTGACGCGCCTCAGGGTCTTTTTGAGACGCGTGGCGCCGGGACGTGTTTAGTGCGTGGAGCAGGCAGGAGCCCAGGGGCTGTTTCGTCTGGACCCGTGCAAATTCGTAGATTCAAGGGATATTTATACGACTTGCGCTTCCACTGCTAAGATCTCTTGTTTCTGTACTTTTGCACAGTCCTCTTCTCAGAACATGCACATCTTCACACTCTTTGTCCTCTCGATCCTCGCGGTCTCAATCGTCTTAGCAGACAGCCAGCCGTCTTCGCATTCAGCCATCGACGCACCGGATGCGGCGCCAAAGTACATCCAGCGCAGCCGGAGGAGACAGCAAAGCTCGTTCAATGTTTCTTCAGAGTCGTTTACACCTGGGCAGATCCGATATTCTGATAGACCGGCAGCTGCTGTTGGCAGTTCGTGGTTTGGCGCGTGGTGGAGCAGTAGTAGTAGTAGTTAATAGTTTTGGGTAAGTCGTTCTTAGGTTTCTCTGTCATATGCCTGGTCTAACGGAAGCCTAGGTTGGATTCACTGTACATATGGGAAGGCGCTGGGACAAATCGTTTGGTTTACAAAATTATGAACTCATGAATGAAATAACAAATCGTATAATATCATATTATTAATGCGTAAATATACGCGCTATTCGTACGCGGCAACCTCCTTCTCCAGAATATCCCACAGCTTCTTTCCCGTACCTTCTTTGTCAATCCCCTTCTTCACGTAATCCTTGATAGATCCGACGCGGCCAAATGGTATCACAAATCCGCCATCGTTTTCAGCGGTCTCGGGCGACAATCCAGCGTAGAGCTCCGTCAGACCACCGAGACTCTGCTCGTGCAGAATCAAGTTCGTGAGGAAAGCCATAACCTTGTTGGTGTTGCTGTGCCGCTGCAAGTTTGTCTTGAGGTTTCCGGGGTTCAGCGACATGCTAATCACATGGTTCTTCTTCGTTCCGTCCTCGGCCACGGGCGCGAGTTCAATCGATCGCTTTGCGTATTCAGACGCAAGCAACACGTCACCGGCCTTTGACTGCGCATACAGAGCCCAGACCGCCATCTTTCCAGCTTTTTCGTTATCAGCAGAGATAGAGTCAAAGTCTACTCCGTAGGGCTTAGGACTGTACATGTGCATCAGCGAGGAGACGAAGATGGCGCGGACAGAGCCTGCTTCCGAGCCGGCTGCGGTAGCGGTCAAGAGCGGGCAGAGCAGCTTATGGAGCAAAAAGTGTCCGACGACGTTTGTTCCCCATTGCAATTCATATCCCTGCGATTGTAAGAGCTCTCATATCTCTAGATAAACCAAAGTAGAGTCGACATACCTGCTTTGACTTACTGCCGGCAGGAGGCACCATGACACCTGCATTGTACCATGCAACATCCAATCTCTTGACATCCTTAAGCATCTCCTCCACCGCAGGCTTAATCGTAGTCAAATCCGAAAGATCAAGTCGCATAAACTCCAGCGATCCCGGCGTCGACTCGTCAACAGTAACGCGTTCGCCGCAGTTGCCCTTGATCTCTTCAGCCGCGTCCGTGTATGATTTCTCTGATCGACCAGCGATGATAACGCGGCCGCCCTTGTGGTACAGCGCGCGACATACTTCGAGTCCAACACCGGAATATCCCCCAGTGACAAGGAACACCTGTCGATATGTTAGCACAAGAAATGAGAGCAAGAGCAGATGCAGAACCAACCTTGCCCGATAAACTGGGGATATCTTTCTCCGTGAACTTGGGCTTAGGCGGGAACGACTGCGAATACGCTGACATTGCAATCCAATATTATCTGACTATTCAAACAGGAACTTCTTTAACAGAACAAGAATACTACTTCTTCCGAGTGTGAAACTGCTGGAGAAACGCTGGCTGAGATACGCTCTTTATCTATGCGGCTTTTCACGTGGGCGGAGATCAGTCGCGCGCCAATGTAAGCCGAAAGTCAGCACTGCAGGGCTGATTTTCGGATTAGTCAGGATATTTTTAGACGATTACGTTTTTATGACTTGCGAAACTAATCACTCCGCCGCTGATGACTGAGTCCGCCAAGTGAGTTGTTCGCAGTAAGCAGAGGTTTACACAGGCAAGCCCGGTGATCCGCACGCTCTTCTCCGGTTAGTCCAGATCCAGCACACGGCTGTAAAATACCCTACTATAAACCCTACTAAAACCCGGCTCTGACATTCATCCAATCCTATGCAAAATAATCCGTATATACAAAACTATCCTAATCATCGCCTTCCGGTGGGGTCCTCACGGCCAGAAACAGCGCATTCTGCTCGTCCACCAGCCGTCCTACTTCCAGCAATCTCTCCGCGCAAATCCCTGTCTTTTCGTCAAATTGTGAGTGAAATATCGTGCCTTCTGCATACGCGATCCGCGTTAGCGCGACTACACTCTCATATTGTGCCCCAAATTTACTGTATAAACTGGAATTGCTGTCGGCAAACACTGGCACCTCGTAATGGTCATCCGGGTCGTCTGAAATACCACTGCCGTATACGATCCTGTATGTGAGCTGCACCAGCGACGAAATAAGTTGACATCTGTTCACGTTAGTAGTTTTCTATTGCTGTAAAAAGAATACGAACCTTGGCGAAATCATTGTGGCAACTTCGCATCGATATAGCTCATCCAGCTCAGACGCGCAACAGCACATTAACCGCGACAAAATCTCATCACTCTGTAACAGCATATCTCTTCCATGATCAGTTGACGCAATTATTTCTAATGTGCGCACCACTTCTTGACAAAACCGATGCTTCTCACTCTCACGCTCATAAAAATCGTCAAGTTCCTCCTCCACAGCACTCACATACGACTCGAGCAACGACGCAATCAAATTACATAGCTCAACCTCATGAACTCTCTGAATTTTACTATCCTCAACTATAGTTCCAATAGACTGCGGAACCACAGAATGAGTCAAACATTTCAGAAAAATCTCATGCGATTTATAGCAAGATTTCGATAATATCCTCGCAGCAACCTCATGAGACATCGACATCCACATCGCGGTAAGCAAACTTGACTGAGCTGATGAATATTTCCCATTTCGATCGTCAATTGTTTCTGCTATCTGCTGTAACAACCTGAGCAAAGATAATTGGGTCTCTTGTTGTAAACTAGACGTTAGAGCTATTGAATTCGTTTCTAGCAACAAAAACAGCTCTTGTGCGACAACTACAATCTTTTGCAAACACTCAATTTTTATACTTTTGAGATCGTAAAGAGCTGCGTACTGTAGTATATATATCAAAGTATTCAACGAGAGAGCCTTGCTTCGTTAGTATATATATTCGTCGAAAGTAATACTGAACTTACCGTTTTTGGACTTTTGATTTGAGTCATTAATAAATCAAGTAAAATATTCACAAGCTTCTCAACTACTTCTGATAGAGAGAGCAAATTCGGATCAAATGCCTCAACCAGAGCAGTAACCAAGCCAGCGTTATGATTGGTATCTGGTTCGTGATAGACTTGAAACTGGCCAAAATGCTCAAACACTTTTTGGCCATCACGCTCAAGCTCAAGTAAGCTGTGAAGAAACTAGATCATAGTTAGCACAGAGCTATTGAAAATCGGGTATTCATACCTCAAATTTATCTTCAGTGCCACTTTTCGTAGTAATATCCGCCATACGCTGCTTCGTGGGCGTAGAAGGAGGCGACGAATTCTCATCTTGACTCGCAACCAGTACCTTTCGCTTTTTAGCCTTGACCGGAGAGACTGGAATATCAAATCCATCTTTAAACATATCGCGTTTCTTTCTAGGACTGGGTGATAGATTGGCGCCGTAGACAGCAGGCTCTTTGTGTCCGCGCTCCATTGATCTGATTTTGTTGCGCACTTCATTAAGATCCTGCTGCATGAATAATTTCTCATTTTTCAGATTCTCAATAAGCCGTTGCAATTCTTCTTCTCTTGTAACATGCTTTTCTGTCTCTGCTTGTAATGCTTGCTGTCGGTCGTGGATGTATTTTTGGTGATCTGCTGCAACTCGTGTCTGTTGGTCACGAAGAATGAAGATCTCGCCTTTGGCCGTTTGGAGTGCCTTTGTTGCTTGCTCTAGTGCCTGCTGATGTTCAGCGAGCTTTTGGTGCAGCTGGTTTGCGATATTAGCTACCTGAAGATCAGTCGAAGAAGGCACGTACTTGTGCATTAGATGCACTGGCATCAATACCAGGATTCTGAATGCTCTGCGATTTACCAGCAACCGGTGCATCCAGCGACAGATCGTCCACCCTGCTCGTGTCGAAATCACTCTTGGACACACCCAAACTCTGCTCAATACTGTCAATCTCCTTCAGATCCGCTTCGTCGAAATCATCGTCGAGTCCGTAGTCTTCGGCGTCGTTGTCGCGGTTGATGATCGTTTCGCCGGCGTAGGATTGCTGCGCTGTGGACGCGCTTCGTACTGACATTCCGTCCTCCTCATCTCATCCAGAGTCTTCGCACGCTCCTTTTGAGTCCTACACAATAATATACAACGCTATCCTCAAACAAAACAATCGCGCTGGTTGTGTAAAGACGCGCTCGCAACAGAGTTTGATTTCAAACTTTACTGAGCTTAATCGATGCTTTCGCGGTGGAAAAAATTTGTGCCAACTCCCAACACGACCGAAAGCTCATCGCGGACTGTTCTGCTTTTTGTTTTCTGGCGCACACTCAGGCTCTGATCAGCGATAAGACGGACGATAAGGAGCAGCTGAGCCGATTGCGAAGGATTTGTAAACAGTACGACTCGAAATGCCCGCGCAAAGGACTCCGCATAGAGCGCGGTCCGAATCAGGACCGCCCACGTTCGTGCCTCAGGCAGCAGCGCCGATTCCCACTCGCGACAAGGACACCCAGCGCCTGATTGTTGTGCTCACTCAGGCATGTCTGGAGACTCATAAGGTGCCTTCGAGGAACGGAGCGCAGGGTGATAGGTATGCGCTGCTCAACTGCGATGATCACCAGGGTCTGCTCAAGCGCATGCAACGAGACATCGCAGACGCCCGTCCAGATATTACTCACCAGGTATTTCCACCAAGCTGCAAGTGTATCAGCTCATATCCTGTGCATACTAACCGATCCTGGCAGTGCCTCTTAACTCTCCTGGACTCGCCCGTAAACAAAGCTGGCAAGCTGCAGGTCTACATCCTCACCGCCCGCGGAGTGCTCATCGAAGTCAACCCCTCAGTGCGAATCCCGCGTACCTTCAAGCGTTTCTCTGGCTTGATGGTCCAGCTTCTTCACAAACTTGCTATTCGCTCCGTCAACTCTCACGAGAAGCTTCTCCGTGTCATCAAAAACCCCATCACCGACCATTTACCCACTAAATGCCGGAAGATTACCTTGTCCGCCGACGCACCGGTTCAGCGCGTTCAGGACTACGTACAAACTCTCGAGTCCGACGAGAGCATCTGTGTCTTTGTCGGTGCCATGGCTCACGGCAGCGACGACTTCGCTGACGAGTTTGTCGACGACAAAATCGGTGTCTCACAGTACTCGTTATCGGCTTCGGTTGCCTGCAGCAAGTTCTGTCACGGATGCGAAGATGCGTGGGGAATTCAGTGATTTAGTGCATTTTGTGCACGTTTACCGTCCGTTGTGAAGTCATTTCAGTTTTTCGTATACATGGAGTTTTTGTTTTGGGACTTATGAACTTGACAAGTTATGTTTTTCAGAGTAATAATCAAGCCGTGAAATCGTTAGTAATTGCATTTGTTATATATTAATTCACCCACTATCCTAATGTACAATATAAATACATTACCCATTGAATTCAAACACCAGTCCTGCCCTATAATTACAAATCCACTCTATTTCGTCTATATTTTCGGATATATTGGGACGACTGAGTCGTCCGCTTGCCCTCCTGTAACCGTCCAATGTGACCATTTCATTCCTCTCCGCTCTGCCTCATCAGCCAGCGCAATAGCAAAATCCGGCGCAGATATTCCCGGTAATATATCACCCTCTTCTTCTGGCAACGGGAGGTAGTTTTCGAGATGAACGTCGTACTCGCCTGTTCGCTTGCCGGGACCGTACATTGCAGGTGGACACACGAATGTCCAGTCGAAGGATTTGTTGCCATCGTAGAATAATTGACAGACCATGCATGCTCGACTAAAGTCGGAGTTCAGGTCTGTCATGCGGTCTTCGTAGTCTATTCTCGTTAGCTTGCACTGTTTTCATAGCTGTAGACATACTCTTCATAATCTCTAATTGCTCTACATTCGCTCCTGGCCCTTTCCAAGCCAAAACAGCATTGCGATACGTGTCCAGCATTTGACCTATCGACGGATATCTCTCCTTACAATAGGCCACCAGCGCACGACTCTGCGCTGCGCTGCGCACATATTCCATCCAATACGGCTCGTAGTCAACAGCGTGAATCCCGTCCGTCCCAGGCACAATCAACAACCCAGAATTTCCCAGCGCAATTAGATATAGCTTATGTGCATTGCTTAAACTTGCTGCGTATTTGAAGGCTGATATTATCTGGTACGAAGACTCGACTGCGAGCTTGTAGGTTGAACTGTCGTCTGAGGGTGCGCCGTACGCGCTGTCTGTTGTTAGCACCAGACTGTAAAAAGAAGCCTTGTAAGCACAACTCACTTAATAACAACGTCAGACCTGGCCAACACTGTCGCGAGCTCTGTCAGAGAAGTAGCCAGGATATCGAGGGCCACTGGATAATATCTATCATGGCGCCCAATCTTCTCTGGATGCCTGCTGATACCGCTCACTGTATGTCCTCGTTTGAGCAGCTCAATCACCACATGACGCCCAGTAAACCCCGTGGATCCTATCACAGTCACATGCAGAGAAGGCATCTCAACATAGGCATTGCTTATCCGCTCGGGAGACGATTAAAGCCTGCGATACGGATTTCCGGATGCGGTTCACCCATCATGCGGCTTAATCCTCGAGGAAGCAGTTGTGGGGAAAGAAAGTCTACAGCAATAGTAATTCATGACTAATTTTTGATTAATACTTCATATAAATACAATAATCTAGTTCTCAACGATAACAGCCTTCCATCCAAGGGTCTCTCCGGCCTTGAAAGGCACAACAGCACCGCTTCCCTCGCCCAACATCAGAGGAACAACGTCCTCAGTCTTCTCGAGAACCACGCTGAAAGTTGAAGGCTTCTCCTCGACCTTGTAGAACGCACGTCCAAAGTTGCAGATAAAGTCAGTGAGCTTGTCGAGCTTTCCGAGCTTGTCAAAGGCTTCGGTGACATAGGCAATGGCGTGGGTCTGAGTGAAGACACCGGCAGAGGCGCCCTTTCCTTTCTCCTTGGCCGATATGGGATGAGGAGCAGAGTCTGATCCAAAGAAAAATTTAGGGTTGCCCGAGGTAGCAGCCTCCAGAAGCGCGTCTCTGTCCGAAGGGAACTTGGCGACAGGCTTGCAGAAGTTGTAGGCATTGCCCGCCCAGTTGTCGATAATCAAAAACAGATGGTGGGCGGTGATAGTCGCGCTGACGGTTGGGCCGCACTCCTTCACAGCCTGGACGGCCGCAGCGGAGGTGCAGTGCTCGAGAATGATTCTCAGCTTGGGGAATCTGGCGTGGAGGTCCTTGAGCGTAGGAAGGAACTCTTCTTCGGCATTCAAAACGTGGATGTGTCCGGCAGACGGGCACTCTCCGTGCAAGTTCAAAATCATGTCTTCTTCCTCCATAGCGGCAAACGTAGGATAGAACGGAACATACGAGGCAACGCCGTGATCTGAGTTAGTCGTGACACCAGCAGGATAGCACTTCACGCCAGTAATTCCAGCCTTCTTTGCTTCGTGGATGACTTCCGGTGTAATGGCGGGCGACAAATACAGCGACATAACGTATGTGACGCTGTTATCAACAGCCTCCAATCGCGACTTGTACGCAAGCACGTCCTCGACCTTTGTCAAAGGCGGCACCAAGTTTGGCTATCCTCAAGTTAGAACAATCTTCAAGAAGGACTTCACCGGAAACTTGCCATGATGTATGCCACAGACACACCGCCCTGCTTAATCGTAGGCACAACCAGCTTCATCATCTCTCCATCGCGAACATGCACATGAAAGTCCGCGCCCGGCACAGGCAGCTTAATTGAAGTAGCCATTGTGTGATGTTGTTTACTGTGTTTATTCACTAGTTCTGCTCGAGGATCAGTTCAGCTATCTGAGATAAAAATTTCGTAATGCCTGCGGCTCATCTTCAAAGTCTAACCGCTCACTCACAGTAAGAACTCCTGTTATCTTCTGTTTAGTTACATAAAACGCCGGAATAATATAAAAGCAATTGAAAAGAATAATTAAAAAGCATAATCGACTTAATAACTCCATAAAATCCCAACTCCAAAAACATTGCACACGCGCAAGGCATCAAAGCCAGACCAAGTTCGTGATCTCCGATATCCATTTCTCTGCAAACAATATCCTCCACTCCTGCCCAGACCCTGCGACAAGCTTCAACTTGCCCTCTGCTCCTAAAACTCCTCCTTTGCAAGATACCCGACTAATTTTCAGCTCCGTGAATTTGATCCCAGAACTGGAGTATACGTGATTCAAGAGCCGTCCGACAGTATCTCTGCCTGACCGAGCAAACTTTTCTATATCGCCGGCTTCGAACGCGAGCGTTATCCGATTCGCGTCACTAACCTCAGTTGAAAATTCGAGCTCAGCAGACGTTTTCTCTTCGAGGCGATAACTCTCAGAGATAAACTCATCCACGAATCGTAGCATAACGTCGGTCTCAAATTTCACTGGTTTCACAATCACATCGAAGAATAGTTCGATCCATTTCGCAAATGCGCTGTGAAGTTGTCGTGACGATCTAGAAAAGATTATAATCTGACTCTTAGCCTGAGTTATTGCTGCTGTCTGCTGCGACGACACTAATAACATAAATCTGCACACAGGAAACTTGATTGTATGTATATCCACCGGCTCTTTACGTAACCTTTCAGATCTGCTCGCCTCCCAGGTGCCATTCATTCCCACACTTGAGCCATCAGTGACCGCCTCAAGAAAAGGCAACAGCCGCTTTCGCAGCGATGCAAGATATTTCGCACACGAAGTCGCGTCTGAACTTAGCTGTTTGCCAATCACAGGCGAACTTCGATACACTGCCAAAGTCGAGTTAAGCAGTGGATTCATTAAATCTGCACCTTGATCAGCCATAATATCACGTTATTTCCAGAGTCTATCAGCGGCTGGCGGAGTATCTCTCTATATCGCTCTCGAGACGCGACAAGCTAAAGCTACAGTGTAAACAAAGACGCGCTGTAAGCAATCAAATTAAAGGGTTTAGTACTATTTTGAATCTTCCTGCTCTATTGAAAGATATCTGTGCTTTTCAGATTTGGCAGAGTATTAATTTATAAATGTTTTACTTTGAAGATTTTGCTGTAATATTACTATAATATTAATAGCGCAAAGTGCTGATATCAAAGAGCTCCAGAATTTTGCAAAGTTCTCTGCGTACAATGCAGTACTCTGGATTCTCTATATAGCAAAATCTTGCTATACTCTACACTAGAGAATGATTGTTAAACGACTCAAAGCATTAATTATCGAAAAAAGGCAACTGTGCGCGGTGTTGTCTACCCTGATTGAAACTACGTTCTACCATAAATACTAGTCTCCTGAACACGGGTTTGTCTACAAAGCAAATGACGTCCTTGGCATAAGAGCAAATTTCATTTAGAAGAGACAAATAATGCTCACTGGCCAAAGCCTAGTACGGAGTCCGGGATAAGCTTCAAAGCGCGTTCGCGATCCTCAATGAACACGACAGCCATACCGCCTAGTACATGACTGTTTATATGACAATGAAGCATCCATGCACCTGGGTTATCTGCAATCAAGCGAAATATGACGTGACCTCCTCGATTAACTGTATATCCATCTCGAAATGGTGGGTCTACTAAATTCAAAGTAGAGTGGTTGGCTGCTATTGCCTCCTCGACTGAGTTGAACTCAAAGTGATTATGCAAATCTTCAGATATAAGCCAGAAATTATGGCCATGAAGATGCATTGGATGCGAAATCGACCTTACGTTATTGAGAATAATGTCAACAACGTCGCCAAGTTTGATATCTGAGTCGATGACCGTACTGCCTTCAATGAATGGCTCGTCTGTCCACAGGACGGGGTCCTCGTGTTCGATGGATACTGGCATTTGCGCTCCATTTGGCATAAGAGAGAATGAAGTGACGCCAGTCCGATTAGCCATCAAATGAATTGTCTTGTCAGCGGCGCCTTGAGGGGGTTTTATACTCGAATCGTAAGGAGCTGCCTGTGTCGAGTTAAAGGTAGTGAAACTATCCGCTAGCATATTCCCTCCTATATCCATAACCGGATGCGCTTCTGCCGTAGGAACTTCAATATGCTCATCAGAGTCGTATGAAAGAAGTGCAAACCCTTCAATCACTTGTGCAGTCTCTGCGCCAGTAAACCGCATGGCAAACACTCCACTCTCTTGATCAGTTTTGACAACAATCAAGAATCGATTTCCAAGACCGACAAAGAGCCTGTCGACTGTCTGTGGTTGGATGTATATGCCTTCTACCATTACAACCGTGAATTTATGTGAATCGATTGAAAAATAATGACTCATTACTCCTCCCATATTTGTGAGAGAAAATACCATCCACTTCTTTCCATTCACGTAGAAGACCGCACGATCGGTGGTAGTCGGCTTACACTGAGCAGAATACCCAGGTGCTTCTAACGCAGCCAAATTCACTCCTTCAAACCCGTTTTCGATAAGTCTCATACATCCTTGACTGTCAAATCCTGTGTCGATATGACTCTCAGACATGATTTGCTGCTTCTTAGTCGCTCCAGCTCTGTCGATTTCCTCAGGCGGATGGCAGGTAATCCGACCTTTGCCGTTCACAAGCAAACTCTGCAAGCACGGTGGATCGATACCGTATTTTGATTGACGCAAGATGATAGCTTTTGAGGTCCACTTATACCAATCAGAAACAGAGATTGGTATTGGATTTTGTTCACGTTGGAGAATTTCCTCAAGTGCCACTGGATCGTTAGTTATCGACGCATAAGGCTTTGGTCTATCCGCTCTTGGTTTGATATAAATTGGCCCATACAGACCATCTTGATATAAAGCGCGAATATGAGAATGATACCAGTAATTACCGTACTGATCTTCGGTGCTGAAGTTATATCGAAAAGAGCTGTGGGGAGGTATCGGACGTTGAGTTACGCCAGCAGCCCCGTCGAGCCATGGGGTTCCCTTTTGACGGATTCCATGCCAATGCAGAGTGACAGGAGTCTCAAGATAGTTAAATACATCAATATTAAGAAAGTCGCCTTCATCGCAGGTTAGTAGAGGACCAGGACTCTGATTATTGATGAGAAACGCCGGACGAAAGACTCCATCAGGTGCATGGTATGTTTGGGTTAAAGTAAGGTTATAATCGACTACCTTTGCTGTCGCTGGCTGAGTCAACAGAAGAACAATAATTGCTACCAAGTAATGGCTAGTAGCATATTGACAGAGGAAGGAAGCTCTCATGGTCATTGGTATTAGGTCGTATCGTAAACAGATCTCAGCCAAAGCAAGAACAGTGAAGGCATTAACAAGCAACCAGCACGATCCCGTTATATTTAACACACACATGTGACAAACACAGAACATTTCCCTTCCATGTTTTTCATTCCAATACGTAGAAATCTATCTACTTTATAGGAAACCACGTGCAGGCAGAGTGCCGAACAAGGCTCAAGAGGGTGTGAACAAGAGGATCACCGTCGCCGCGGCAACTGTGACCAGTCTAATCACACACCTCTTTTTATTTAGCTGATATACAGTAATTCAAGCGTACAACCGCATTTCAAATCCTCAGATTGTCCCCAAAGACTCCGGGCTTAATATGGTGGGTGTTGTCGATGCAGTGAAGTGGGATGTTTGCTTTGATTCTGCCGAGTAGGGAAATTTCACGAGAGTTTTAGCTCTTGGAGGTTTAAACTCTGTGGCGCTTCAGGCGATCAAGCAGCTAAACTTATCAGAATCATCACTTGTTTATGAATTATAGAAGAATAATTTATATTCAAACGCAGTTTGAAGAGAATTGGTGAATGAAGATAGTGGGTTGAAAGCGCAGCGTGAGCCAGGTAGTTTGAGTTGACCCTGCTCACTCTGAGCAAGACGTGCGAGATTTATTCCCGCTCTGCAATTCATCGTTAAGATTAATACCCGTTATACATTTCTGTGAGTACTATATAAAGATCAGGACAGAAGCTCTAACGAAATGTTCGGATCAAGTAAATCAACAGAATTTAGTGGAGGGGGTGTTGAATGTAGTGCAACATTCAGCAGAGTAACTTAGCCTAATCGTACCATACTCGCTAAGCTTTTGTCCTGCTATACCTATTATACCTATAATACACAAATGAAGTTATCATAACTTGTACCTGTCTCTGTATATAATTCTGACTATTAAATCAAACGTCAAACGAATTTGAATGCAACGTGATGGAGTACAGTTGAGGCCTACAAATACAATCACCCCTCTCTCTGTGCGATAACGTCTACAAAACACCAGGGTCCCGCAATAGCACAAAAATGCTTAATAGCCAAAAATGACTTTGCGCCTGTTGAATTACCTACGTGGCTGGCTGCTGCTCGTTCAATGGGTCCTCACGATATTCGTCGCGATGCGTCAAGTTTCATTAACAAAAAGTGCAGTTTCTTTCTTCTCTCGACCAAAACCACTCTGCAAGGAAACCAAAATTTTGATCGTCCACGCATTCATTGAAACTAAGAAAAGAGCAAAAAGCACAGGCGTACAAATACAATGAGCAGCCAGCTGAGCTCGCTGCAGTATAGTCATATAGTACCACGTACTCCCTGCATGCGTCTAAGACGATACAGTCAACGCCACCTTCGCTTGCCGTCGATTGACATACTGTTGAGATTTCTGTATTGTGCTAGTATATAATCCGTTTTATGCTTATATGTGTGTATTGGTCTTCATATTTAACTAGGGCAGCTACCTTGGCTAATTCATGGAAGTGATGTCTTTGTCGGGCAGTATTTTGCGTCTCCTATATCCACCATAATACCAGATACTCCTCTTAGTACTGAAAAAAATCGGATAAATTTTCACAAGTTTAGTTAAAGTTTTCTGAATCGACCACAGAGCTTCGCAAATATTAAGAAACCATACTGGCGCTGTTGAACATCATCGATTTGCCAATTTATTGATTGGACACTGTTCTTTTTGCTCGTGACCAGCTACGAATTATTCAATATAATATTCTAGTTTCAAACGACTGATTTGGATAATAAAATTTGGTTATGGAGCTGGTGATGTGTGCGTTGAGGAATACCACGATGCGGCAAACACGGATCAAATATGAAACAATGAGTTCGCCATCTACTGCCCTGGTATTTCAATTTCAGTTTTTCATTTACGTTATCTTATTTTTCTAATTATCTCAACGTAATTTACCTTCTTATTTTGTAATATGAAACAACTCTCCCAACAGGTTATTGATACCTTGAGTTTTTGTTGGGAGTCCATGTTCCACCCGGCTGTATATCCAATAGACCATACTTATAGCAACCCCTCCAGCTGTTATCAAACGCTTGTTTTTCAAACATCAGTAAATGCTCACACTATATGTAGACTTTTATCTTGTAGCAAGCTTGCAAAAGCCTGTTCCCAGGTTAGCTTTGGCGATGCGCAAATAAGCTCTTGTCGCGAACCTTCCCCTCCCCCACTGAGCTCCTCGTGTCGCCAAATTTTCACCTCAGTTGCGCTTCGCAACCCACACATGTAGCCAAACCATGACTCAAACCAATATAGACCTCTCCGAACACCAGACCAGCACTCCAACTCCATCATGGATGGCCGCGAAGGCCGGGAATCTGAGTTTGACGGCGGTGCACGCGGTGTCTGGCGCGACCGCGGGGTTCCTGACTGGATTCTTCGTCTGTCCGTTGGATGTCGTGAGGACGAAATTGCAGGCGAAAGGAGGATTTGCAAAGCATGGGATTGCAGTTTCTGATCAATACAGGGGTTTGACTGGTGAGTGCTGAGAAATCATTCCGTACTGCGATCAAGGAGTACTAATTGATTGGATCAGGAACCATGAAAACTATATGGACGACAGAAGGAGTTCGAGGGTTCTATCGCGGTTTGAGCACGACTACAGTCGGATATCTTCCAACTTTGATGGTGTACTTTGCTATGTATGAGCGGTGTAAAAAAGATCTGCAGCATTTCTCCAGTAAGTTCTGCCTTCAGCCTGCTAAGAAATTGATACTTACTTTCTGCAATTATCAGTATACAGAGAATTCCCCTCATTCATGCACATGTCATCGGCCTTTGCAGCAGGTGTCACGGCAACTGTCGTCACAAGCCCAATCACCGTCGTCAAGACCAGACTGATGACCCAGAGCGCGCATACTTCCTGGTACTATCGCGGGACGATTGACGCCTTTCGAACAATGTACAAGAACGAAGGCATTGCGTCGTTTTATTCTGGATTAGTGCCGTCGCTCTATGCACTCGTTCATGTTTCTATTCAGTTTCCTTTATACGAAAAGTTCAAGGTAGCTTTTGTCCCTCGGCCGGAAACCAACCCATCTGATCTTGAGAAAATCGGTGCTGTTTTCACAGCTTCGACATTGGCTAAAATGTTAACCTCATCAGTCACATACCCCTTTGAGGTCATCAAAACCCGAATGCAACTTCAACGCGTGTTAGCTCGAACTTCGCAAAACGGAACTGGAGCATATGAAGGCATCGGCAAGATCATCAGATCGATTGCGGTCGACGAAGGATGGCGCGCTTTTTACTCTGGAATGGGCACGAACTTGCTAAGGACAATTCCTGCTAGTGCTGTCACGCTGATTACATACGAGTTTATGGTTGATGAGTTTGCAAATTACAGAAAGCAAGTTGGGAAGGCCTGAGTCGGCTTCGATAGCTCTGCATATTGAATGTAGATATCAGGTTCGTCTGTTTTAAGGGTTTATTCTGGCAAGCATTTTAGAGTCAGAGCTGTGTACATAGAATATGGATTTACGTTGTTGTGTGACGACGATGGAATTTGGAAGTTGGTAGTTGCTGCGAAGCAGAAGGAGTAACTGCAATGACTTCCTGATGCAAAGTACTGAATGTTGCACACAACGGAATGCTTTTATAATATTGTAATATAGAATAATTTAATTTATAGAATAGGATTAATTTACAATTTCATACAAACCGGACAACAAGGATCATGCCTCAAGTTACTGCGTGACACAAGCCAATCAGTACACTCAAGTCTCGTATAAAACCACCTCCAATTCCCTTCCTTCTCTCTTCACATTCATCCTCTTTTTTGCTCGCAACTTCACAAGTCTGGAGTCAAGCAGAATGTCTGGAAACTTAGAAAGAGCGATGTTGAGTCTGATTAACGAAGTCGACTATGTTGCTTCCCGCGCAGGAGCTGCCGCCAGAGCTGCCGAGGCTACAGCTGAGGATCATGTTGCTTGGGCTACTGATACTGTTGCTCATGCTAAGCTTTGTGTTATTATGTGAAAATTTTTGTTTCCCTGGTTTGAAGGATATGAATGTGGGTTTGAATACCGTGTGTTGTTGAGATATCGCTGACGCTAGTGTAAAAGGAACTCGGGAAACTGTCGTGTGCAATGCAGTCAGTCAGGATTTACGACGTCAAAGTTCAAATAGTCATTCACCATAAGATATTATCAACTAAAGCTTTTAATCGGTCTTTTTGTTCTTTGCGGTCATTAGAGTTGTGGTTCATAGCATGCTATTCTGATAATGCACGATTCCGTCCACATTTCCACACAAAAATCACAATATTGAATATGTAGCATCATTCACAGCCGCGCCCACTTCATTTGTCAAGCTTGACCATATTGATCTCGAAGTATGCTCTTAACTCTATCGTAATACCGCATATCATAAGGAACGCGGCTCTTCATCCACAGCACGCAGCACACAAACAAATATACAGTATACCCAAACTCGTCTTGTACACGCAATAACAATTTTCTTTTGAAGCTTCTGTTAAATGCTATAGTAAGTTCTCCGTTAAAAATGAGATTGATTGCGGAGGATAGTGCCGTCATCTGACATGTATGGCGGTAGTCTCTTTATATCGTAGTATGAGTATACCTAAAAGAACGACACCTCCAGCAACAGTTAAAACTAAAACCACTTCCACTCGAGACAAAACAGAGTTCAGTCTAGGATATGACTGAGTAGTACAGTGAATTGGAGCACATCTTGATTGTAGTTGTTTGCTGGGCAGTTCCTCCTCGACCAACTCTCTCTTTATTATCTGATTTCTAAAGCTCGACTGTAAATGTGTGGTAATTAAATCCGCATCTTTATAATCAGGAGTTGTTTGCAAAGAATTTTTCAAGCGAGGATATATGATATCATGCAACCCTGAATCAATATGAGCAGGCGGCTTGTCCTGCTCGATGTGGAACTTGATCATAGTGCACTTAGGACTTTCATCTAGAGATTTCAGCTTACAGGATTCTTAAGTTTGATCTCGTTCAATATCTTCTGAAAGGGTATACATCTGGTCCCGATTTTGATAGTCACAAAAAAGTTTTAAAGGATTGTTTTCTATTCCATCACTCCAGCTAGTCTCAGTGGTATTGAAATTCAACGAGGGGTATTTGCCATATGATGCGGAATTTGACAGACAGGGGCCGTCAATCTGAGTACCAACAGATTCAGCATCGTTCTCAATACTTGGCGACTTTTCAAGAATATCAGCATTTTCATCCAGATAAACTTTCAAGTCCTGATTTTTAGGATCGCAATCGATCTTCGAACATGACTGTAGTAAAAGAATAATCAGCCGAGCATATTGACATATCACTATTTTGCGTTGAGTCTGCAGCATTATCCCAAACTCTTAGCGAAAGCGTCTTTTTTTTCATCGTTGGAGAATCAACAGATGAATTATCAGATTCAGTTTCGTTGTCCTCCAGTGCTAAACAAAAGTTTATTGCCTGCCAGTATAACACGCCTCTTCCAAGAAAAATGATCAAAAAGAATGGGATATCTTCATCTGCATGACATTGAATGGTAAATCCTGGAAGAACAATCCAGCTGGCTTGCAGTGCTTGCTGAGGTGAGTTTCGATTCTCTGGTTCGAAAGATTCGCAAAGAGGCGCGTATGAGGACTCGGGAATACTCTCATAGCAAAAATCAAAGAAGCGCTATGTACTCCAGCCTGTTAGAAACTTTCTCTTAAAAATTAGACTGCCAAATATCTTGCCTGATGGGGTGTCACTGTCGTTTGGCTAGATACAGATCCGCTGCTCCCGTCTGAACTAAAGCTATCATCGGAGCGTACTTCATCTTCTGGTTCGTGAAGATCTTCGTCTCTGAAAGAGGCCTCAAGAGTAAAATCTGCCACAGAGTTTGACCAAAACATATCGGATAATCTGAGATATTGCAGATACCAGCAGAACGGTAGCGAAAATAGACTAGCAAGGATCGTAACTTCCAAGGTGATTCAGTCTACTTGCTAGTCTCAGTTTCCTTGAGTCTATCAATAATTAACTACTATTCTAAACCATACACATTCAATACCAACCGACAGGATACTTCAATGAAGCATTCTAACCACAGAAGAATATCAAAAATTGCCTGGGCAATTTCGCAGTTGAAATTTCATTCCGTCCAAGTCCGCCGCGTATGTTGCGGCGAATAAGCGAGATGCTTAAACATCGACTTGTTAAACTTACAAAAATCACAGAATAATTTCTGAGATGGAAATTGTGCGGTCGATGTGGATTACATTTTTCATATTTTAGTAGTTCTCGCGCAATTGTTGGGGAGAATGTTGGTGAAGGTGGTTTTGTGCTCGTGGTCGTGAAGACCCGATGATTCGTCAAAGTGAAAGCGGACTTTTCCATGATCTACGCCACACTATCTATAATAGTTTTACGATGCGTTCTATTTTACGATAAACGTGATGCTGGACAAACCGCCCTACATATCCAAGTAATAAAAAATAATTATTAATAAGAGGTCGACAGGCGCCCATTCATAAGAAAAAAACACACAAACTTTTGATATCCAGTTTACCCAATTTTGAATTCGTTAAATACACAAAGATCCACAAAAACCATTTTTAATGTTCCCCATTTTGATTTTCAATAGCATTTTTGATCGCTGTCCAGATAAAGTCGCTATACACAACATGGCAAGGCAAGATCTGACAGGCCTTAGATCGCCTGCCAGATCGCAAGACCAAGGACGTAGCTAAGAAGACCGCCGACAAGAGTAAGGAAGGTGACAGTGACAACACCAAATCTGCAATATAGATTAGTAATTTGAATAAGTGACAGAGACGCAAAACATGAATAACACACCTCATGATTCCAATACCCCAAATCGAACGTAAAAGTCCTCTGTAAAGACAGACGATGACGACTGCAATAAACGCTCCCCTGCTTCCAACATCCTGCAAGCTCAAGAGTAATGAGAAGCCGAGATGGTGCAGCAAAGCCGAGGTACGCCATAAGAAGGGGAAGTAAGTGGGCAAGTCGAGCAAGGATGTGCCAATTAGAGGGGCAATCGGATCCTCCCGCTGCTGTTTTCCGATCTGAGCAGCGGCTGAGAAAGTCGATGCCGGATCAGGCTGACCGTCATGACGATTGTGATGATGGTGGTGGTGATGGTGGTGGTGGTGCGGTTGGGTGGGAGCGGCAGATGCTGGAACTGCAGCGGAAGGCTCGTCATGGAGTTCGGGGTCAAGGAGAGCCTGCTCTTCGGGCTCTTGTGACGAGAGATCGAACTCTTGACCGTGATCGCCAGTATCGCTTAGGTCCATGGCAAGAGCCGAAGGGATCATGGCGTCACTGTCAAACTCATCATCATCAAAGTCGTCTGATCCGAGACGGCTGTAACGGTACTGCTTTGGCGGCACAAGCTGGTTCAAGGAAATAGCGCACTCGGCAAGAGACCATGAGAACCCAAGAATGTAAGCCACATGCCAGGTGGACTTGTTGAGGGGCCAAAGAAGGAGATAGTGCACGATTTCCTCGACGAGCCCGACGGCGAATAGCAGAAGGGAGGTGGTGTAGACGGACGCAAGCGGAAAGAGCGAGAGAATGAAGCGCAGGCAAAGTAGCACGGCAAACCCAGCCAGACCAAGGCCAATAGCCTCGAAGACGTCTCCCGCGGAGAAGTGGACGCCGTGGGCGGGCAGGGAGAGCATGGCGAGGAGGACGACGTGCAGCAAGGCGAGGCAGGGCAGCAGCACGCGGAAGTACTGTGAGCGATGCATGGTGATCCGGACGCGAGCGCTTGAATGCTATAAAGGGAACGCTATAGACAACAAGTTCAGACAGAGAAAGAACGACGCGAGATCAAACGCAGGACCCCAAAGAAAGTGGTGAAGAAGGAGAGCAAGCGGAGTATTTGCGCGGTGATCTCGAAAATTGCGCGATGGCCCTCTTTTGGCCTCTGCAGAATAAGATTTTTTTTCTCGCTCTTTTCCGCTGCGTCCGTGACTTGGGACTTCTCGTTACCCACAACTGTGACCACAGTCACATACATTATCACGTGAATAGTGTCACGTGAGGATACTCACAGGAGTAGGGCTGTTTGGTTTCAGATCTGCACAGACACACTCGGTTGGCGTTGGAACAAGGAATCCTCCGCTCGTTGATCCGGGCTGCCTGGTCGTCGTGAAGCAGGGCAGACTGATCGCGATACTCTTTGCTCACCGCCTCTGCTTGCCCAGATATCCCTGTTTCTTTTCTAGCGAAATCTCCTGCTGCTTCGCTTCTACTCCGCCAACTCTGCTTCCGAGCAAGTCTCGAAGTCGCAGCCGCTTCGAACCTCCTTTGAACACGCGGCCCTGCTTGCGTATTGATGGACTTGTCTGCAAACTTCCGCCCAAGACGCGATACCTACGCAACCACCTTCGACTCCGTGCGCCAGTCTGTCTGGGGCTCCCTTTCTAGCATCATAAACGACCGCGTCATGCCTCTCTTGCCCTCGCCAGCATCGGCCTCAGGGTTCGGTTCGGGCTCTGGTTCTGCATACAAAGACAAGGCTCCTCCGCGGATGAATCCTGCTTCCGCTCCATTGATGTTTCTACCGTATAGACCCAAGGCTCGGATCTGGCAGCGCTTCCTGCAGCTTGCGCCTTTCGTCCTCGTCCTCGGATTCTTTGCCTTCATCTTCAGTCATTTCGTCTACAGATCCGCTCCTAAACGCGAGGTTCTTGTTAACAAAGCCAGCAACATCTATACCGAGGAGCAGTTCCTTTCCACATATGGGCTCACCAAAAACGATCTGTCAAACTTCCTCCCAGCTCCCAGACAGCTTGGCCAGGAGAAGGCTTCGCTTGTAATGCTTGTTCGGTGTGTGTCTTGGTTCTTTGATCTCTGATCTCTGACACATATCTTTTATCTCCTGACTAACATTGCATTATAGAAACTCGGAGCTCAACGATGCTCTTAAGTCTATGCGCATGCTAGAAGACAGATTTAACAAGAAGTATCGCTATCCCTGGACTTTCTTTAACGATGAAGCCTTCACTCCTGAGGTATGACTTTTTATATTTCTTTTCAAGTTTACCAGCTCATTCCATTTAAGTTTATCAACTATACCACTGGTATGGCTTCTGGCGAGACCCACTACGGTCTTATTGAGAAGGATCAATGGAGTATTCCAGAACACATTGACAAAGACAAAGTCCAAAAGAGCATGGAAGAAATGGTGGCCAAGAACGTGATTTACGCCGGCAGTATGAGCTACCGTCACATGTGTCGCTACAACTCTGGTTTCTTTTTCAGACATCCTTTACTTGCCAACTATGACTGGTACTGGCGTGTTGAACCGGGCGTCGAGTTCTTTTGCGATCAGGAGTAGTATGTTGTGTATCTTTACTCCAAATTCTAATCGCTAACTCATACATCCAGTGATCCATTTACTTTTATGAAAGATCACGACAAAGTCTATGGATTCGTCATGTCGATGTATGAATATCAAGTCACAATCGCTTCGCTCTGGGATCATACTAAAGATTTTGTCCGCGACCATCCTCAATATCTTGCCGCCGACAACTCACTGGATTTCTTTGTGGACAATCATGATCCATCTAAAGAGGGCGATAAAGAGATTGATGGTAGTTACAACCTGTGCCATTTCTGGTCGAACTTTGAGATTGCCGATCTTCGTTTCTGGAGATCGCAGGCTTATATGGAGTATTTTGAGTATTTAGATAAGCAGGGCGGATTTTTCTACGAGGTAAGTCGCCCATTTTATAACATGCACCATTAAAGCAGCAACTAATGATGCGTCATTTAGCGATGGGGTGATGCTCCGGTTCATTCTCTAGCAGCGGGACTCTTCCTTCCAAAGTCCAAGATCCATCATTTTGGTGATATCGGCTATCGTCATCCACCGTACTCACGTTGTCCTCAAGATGAAGAGTCTCATCTAAGTGGCCGATGTTATTGCTCAAGAAAAGAGCACTTTGACGATGATGGATACTCATGTCTTCCAAGATGGTGGAAGGTGGCTGGACAGAGTTTTGGATCTGGAATTAAAAAGCAGGACTAGTTTGTTTATGAAAATTGAGAAAAGAAATAATTAGTTTTATAGTTTTTGTTACTACTTTTGAGTCCATATGTATATGCTTGGGTCTTGTGATCTGTTTTTGTTATGTGGTAAAATTGTCTTGATCTGTGATGTCTATCTGTTTCTCACAGTTCTGACGAGTATGATGCATTTGATGTTTGAAGATGATTTGAATGATTGGAAAACGCTTGGTTTAGATTTTATTGCAAGTTTATTGAATAAGCCACCTGATACATTTGTGAATGAAATATGCGCTTCTTTACGGCTTTTTAGCTTAGACCTGGCAGAACTTGCGGAGTAGAGCACATGCTTTGATTTCGGTGTATCATTAGAGCCCATTTTTTCAAACCTCTCGCTAATTTCTTGGTGGTAGATATAATTTGGCTGCTCAGTACCGTATGCTTTTTTTCTGCGTGCGTCAGGGCCTTACATATCTTGTCAACATCAAAGCATCTTGCTTCATGGGCTTGAAGAATAATGTTAAACTTCGAGCATTTGCGACGGGTTGTGCCCGCTATCATGCCGTTGTACTCTTGAATTGTAATATTGGAAATATGAACTATGTTCCCTGGCACTAAGCAGTCTAACGGCTTTACTCCTTTAGAGTACCTTGAATCAGATTCCAAATCCCACGCAGTTATCTTTAAAGGTTTTGCATCATGAGGTTCAAATCTCCTGCTTTCGCGCAAGTTGTCGAGTGGGATTGAAGGATCAACAACAGTGATATATCGCAATTTCGATCCTGATTTCGTGACAATCTCGTTCGAGATAGACATTATCACAGCTAAAAATGAAAAATTTTGAGGTCCAAATATATGTATTTGATCAATATGCGGGATTTGTGAAATGAAGATTGTGTTTTTAATGAAGAGCGTTCCTAAGAGGCGTAGTGATATTTCTGCAGATCTTGGATCTGACCTTGATGTTGATTCGGATGCTCTGGAAGCTATAAATATTGTATTAGATGACATACTATATCCAAAATTCTTCTCATTCATACCGTGAGGTTTGCCAGTAACAGCATCCTGATCACGTATATCAATGTGAGCATCTGAGAGTCTGCGTGGATTGTTCTCAGGTGATGATATTAGAGACGAGTCTAAAGCCAATGGAGCTCCAGTGAAAACAACCAACCTCCTCCTTTTCGAGCAGCTCATCGCTGAAATATCCTACCACTCGTAGGCCTGCTACTGGGTGGTGCGGAGTAGGAAGTGTCTATTTATTGTTAACGCGCGTCAAATTCTTGTTTTCACGTGACAACGCGTTAACGCGTCGCGAATGTAATCGATGCGCCTGCCACGCAGATTACCTTGTTTAGAGACTTGCTTTGCTAATCCAAAAACATCCGTACACCTTGAGTTTTGCTAATTAAACCGTTCAGTAGCCTTCTGGACTTACGATATTTGCCTATTGGAATATGAAGTGGAGTGCGCTCTATTGCTGAAGACCGCAGTGAGTATGGCCAGCACGAGTATAAGCGCAGATGATTCTGTGGCTACCTCTGTTTTACCTGACAGGTTTCGCTCTGTATTTTCATTTTCGAGGTTCAATAGGATGCAATCGAAATGTTTTCCCACAATTTACAATTCAGATCATAACGTTGTGATATCATCTCCTACCGGTTCTGGAAAGACAGTCTTATTCGATCTTGCTATTCTCAGAGTTCTTGCTTCAAGCAGCAATATCAGAGCAAATGAATCCAGCTTCAAAATGATATACATTGCTCCTACAAAAGCCCTTTGTTCCGAGCGGTGCACAGATTGGTCGACGAGATTAGCAGTGTTGGGGATTAAGACTGGGTTATTGACTGCTGATACTGCGGTAGAAGAGATCGAGACACTCAAATATTCTGACTTGATAGTTACTACTCCTGAGAAATGGGATTTGACTACTAGAAAGTGGAAATCTTATGATAAGTTAATGCGACTTGTCGAGCTTGTTCTTGTACGTTGCATATTTCATGGTACTGGGAAATAGCGACTAACTTCGCGACAGATTGATGAAGTGCACATACTTCGCGATAGCAGAGGCGCGACACTGGAAGCAGTTGTATCTAGGATGAAATTCTTCGGTCCGCAGACTCGATTTGTAGCTCTATCTGCTACTATCCCAAACGCGGAGGATATTTCCAGTTGGCTAGATGAATCTTCGTCTTCTTTAACACGTGGGTCTAGCTTCTAATTGCGAGCCTTTGGACATATAGCTAATTGATCAGGTCCTGCAAAGCTCTTTCGATTTGGTGATGAGTATCGACCGGTACCATTAGAGGTATTTGTATATGGTTACGCTACGAATGCAAAGAATCTGTTCCAGCAGGATAAATTGTTTAATAATAAGCTGTTTGAAGTTCTCGATACCCACTACTCTCAGAAATCAATTATCGTATTTTGCGCTACTAGGAAGATTGCTGTGAGCACGGCGAGGAGTCTGGCAAAAGAATGGTTACCTTCGCGAGGTGTTTTTACTCCACCTCCTCGGACCAACGAAACATTTCAAGACCGTGAATTGGATACCTTAGCGAGGGCTGGAGTCGTTTACCATCACGCTGGGATATCAATGCCTGATCGGGTGTTGATTGAACGCAGGTTTTTAAATCGGCAAATCCTGATAATCTGCTGCACGTCGACTCTTGCAGTTGGAGTAGGAGCTCTTGAATAAAAATCCTGGCAGTTCACTAAAATTTGCGTTTCTAGATAAATCTTCCAGCACAAATGGTTGTCGTTAAAGGGACAAGCTCGTGGACTGAAAATCAAAGTCAAGATTACACTGACCTTGATATCCAGCAAATGATCGGCCGTGCAGGACGACCGCAGTTTGACGATTCTGGAACTGCAATTATCATGACAACAAAAGATAATAAGGAGCGGTATGAGAAAATCCTTCACGGAGGAGAATTAGTTGAGAGTTGTCTGCATAATCATCTGATTGAGCATATGAATGCAGAGATTGTGTTGCAGACAATTAAGGACCGCGACTCGGCTATTGGCTGGCTTCGCTCTACATTTCTGTATGTTCGAGTTTCCAAAAATCCTGACTATTACAATATTGGAATCCGTGGTATCGATAGTTGTGATGTTGAGATTTTGCTTGATCATATTTGCATGGAGAATATAGATGCACTAAAGAGCGCTGGAATCGTGGAGGTTTCCGTAGACAATCCTCCTAGACTTGCACCGACTGCGCACGGTCAATCTATGGCGACGTTCGGTATTAGCTTTGAATCTATGAAAATATTATTGAGTTCTGATTCTGCTCTTTCAGTTTCAGATACAGTACAATGTCTTTGCTTTGTTGTCGTTGTACATATGCTAACCGTTTTGACAGCTTAAACTAATATCAAAATGCTTTGAGCTTAAGGACTTGAAACTTCGTCTTGGCGAGAAAAAATTCTATAAAGAGATCAATTCTTCTAACGATATTCGATTCTCATACGCCAAGCCCGAAGAAATCTCAGACTATCCACAAAAAGTGAGTCTACTAATTCAAGCGATACTTGGAAAGATAGAGCTTCCTAAATATGACGGTGCCGGAAAGCATGTCATGCAGTTTATGACGGATAAAGCGATAACTTGGAAAAATGTTATGAGACTGATTAAATGCTTGGTTGACTGCAAGAAGTTTTCAAAAGATGGAGCATCTTTAAGAAGTGCAATATACATCATGCGTTCTATCGGTGCAGAAGTTTGGGATAACACATCTTATACTCTGTTACAAGTCACTGGCATAGGCCCTGTTTGGATGAAAAAGCTGATCAGTCGTGGGATATACTCAATTGATGATCTTCGGCTATGCGATGCGTTTAGGATTGAAGATGCTCTTGGAATTTCGAGTGGTCGTGCAATGAAACTGCTGCAAGAAGTCAATAAGATTCCAAAGCTTCGAATATCTCTTACTAAAGTGTCTGAGAAGCGCGAAGGAAACAGAGTAGATGTGTCAATCAAAGTCTCAATTAAAATTGCGAATAGCTCTGTAACGAAGTTCTTTCGCAGAAAGCTGATTATGGTATCGGTTTTGATTGATCTTTCTGATGGCACTTTAGTGGAATTGAGAAGAACCCTGTATCGTCGCTCATCGTCGTTTGACTGTCTGAACTTTGCTGATCTTTGTATAGATTTTACGCATTGAAAGATGGTAGTGAGTTTATTGCCAAAGCGCTGATTGAGGAATGGACTGGTAGTCCGGTGAAATGTCGATTGTCGGTGGCATGTGAAGAAATAGGTATAGTCATATCAACATACAGCAAAGAAGATAGACTAACAGTATTTCAGCGGGCACGGAAGCTGTTAGCGAGATACCTTTATCACTAACCCCAGATAGTATTGTCTTCTTAAAGCAGCTGGCGCAGCGCAAAGCTATGCAGGTGGCTAAGGCCAATGTACCAGGAACTTCGGCTGTCCTGTTTTTGTCTGATGATGATTTTAATAGTTCATTATCTTCAGGTTTTGATATTTCAAATACATTAGAGGACTTAAGGTTGCTAATATGCATTGCAGTCCACAAGATTAAGCTAACAAATATTGACCAGAGTGAAATCCAAGTCTGCGTCGACTTTGAACGAGCCCACAGGGTTAACCGAATCTGCGGATGTCTTTAGTGATATCAGTCTTACGAGTGAGGATCTTCGCGAGTTGAACGAACCTATATCGCCTCAAAAGAATTCAAATGTAATGATACCACAAAAGCGCAAAGGGAGTGGGAGTCAAACAAAATTGGACGTGAAAAGACAAGAGAAGGAGATTCCAGTTTCGAAGGCTACCCAGAACACAAATTCTGCCTTGAACAGTAAGATCTTGCAAGATACTTCAGAGTATGATATCAATGCACGCTGGTCTACTCGTGGTTCTGTCTCTAAGGCTCAGGCTAAGAGCTTAGCTCAACGAAGCTCTAATTCGAGTCAGATTTCTATGAAGGATAGTGTCAAGAATCAATCCAGCATTGACAAATTTACATCGACGGACAGAACTACGTCTGCATCCAACATGCCTCTGCAAACAGAAAGAACAGCTCTCCATACCTCTATCGCAGTCTCCAATAGTGCGATCCTTGTTCCGTCTAGCATAACTACATGTTAATTAGAAATTCTAGGTTCGATTTCATCGCCGGTCCACGATAGCCGAGATAACTCTGTGACGTCAATTTCTCTAGCCTCTCCTACGCGAAGTGATAAAAGAGCTCGCACATCATTTTTTGATACGTCTTCATCGTCGCTTGGTTCGTCGATTGTCTTTGACGCTGATGAATTTACAAAGTTGATGGATAGTTTGCATACCGAACGGACACAGAGAGACCCAATAGCACCGGTAAGGACGTCTAGAAATTCAAAATTAAATGATCGAAACAGCTTGTCTACTAGCAAGTCAAATATCCAGGCAGCTAATAAAGCTGTTGCTTTTGAACCGAAAACTCCTGTCGAGGCTACCCCAGAAGCTGAGAAGACGACAAGAGGTGTACTAAGCTTGCCTGATTTTCTTTCTGGATACGTCGAGATCGTATAGATACTTATTTTCTTTGCACTGTTTTTCATCATTTTCAATTGCGATGTAGAAGAATACTTTGTTGCTAATATTGAAATTTTACGATTCGACTATTATACTGCTCTGTTGGTATCCTCCCTGTAGTCCGTCACCAGCGCTACACTCTCACAGTATTTTCCTCAGCAGAAAAAAATGACATCCAAAACAAAAAATTCATTCAACAAAACACAAAAAATAAATTAAAAAAAAATAAGCCTAACGGGGGTCTCGAACCCCCAACCTTGAGATTACACTGTTCCTACGAACTAAGCAACTTAAGAGTCTCACGCTCTGCCAATTGAGCTAGCCAGGCTTTATTTGTTGAAGCTCTGAAACGCTACTGCCAGTCATACTGCTCAAACCAAAGTCACGTGATTCTGTCTGAGTAAGTAATCAGTAATTGTGATATTTTATAAAACTTGCAAACGGGATGAAAACCGTCGCTGAAAAAAATGCAAAGCAATTTGTTGCTGATTAGAAGTCGATTAAATAGTGCAACAGCAAATGTAGTTACTTTAGAGAATAATATAAAGTAGGGTGACTTAGGATGCAAATATTCTGATTAGTAATTCGTGCATAACAACTCGGATAGCGACAGACAATGAGTGGGTTTCTAGAGCGTTTGGCTTATCAGAGATTATCAGTGGATTATATGACTACTCGCATCCAGTGTTTATAGCAGTAATGAAATAATTCTATTTACATTCGTATTGTATCTGTAAATCACATAAAACGAACCAAAACTTTTTCCCTAATGCATAACGAACCACCCCATCTCAAAACACATATATACCATATCGTACACTTACAGACTCTCTGCCTGCTTTCCTGTATATCATTGCTATTAACTGCTCATAGAACAATATGGGCTTGCTTATTTTTGAGAAAATTTAGCCCAGAGCTGGTTGTAGGCGCCAGTCATACTCTCGAGCTGCGATTTCAATTCCTCGATCTCTTTATCTTTCACCTCTTTTTCATTTTTCAGTTTTTGCAATTCTTGCTGTTGTTGCTGTTGCTGTAACTCTGATGGTTTTTCTTCGGAGTGAGTTGTTGAAGTCTTTGCTGATTTGCGGGCTGAAGAGGATCTTAGAGTTCCTCTGAATCCATCCGGAACAGTCGCACCTGGTGCGGCAATGATATATTGCTGTCTGTCCTGTGTTTGCGAGGGGCCGCCAATAATTTGGCTTATAGAGTAGGTTGACGTAGTAGATAGAGAAGGAGTAGAAGGAGTGCTCCATGAATTGTGATTCTGCTCGAAAGATTGATCGAAATTAAATTTGAAAGAGTCGAGTTGAAAGTACCGAGTGGCAGGTAGTTTCTGCTGGATTTTCACAACATATACCGGGGCTGAGACGTTGTTAGCACACTTATCAGAAATATAAACATAAAAAAAGGCATACTCTTTGCGGGTCCAATCTTCTTCATAATTTGATGTGATGCAATGTCCCAAATCATCGCGACACCATCCTGTCCTCCCGACACCAATACAGTCCCATCAAAGGACACATCAAGTGCCAACACACGCCCAGTGTGACCCAAAAATCTTTGCGATCCTCCTTTTCCGACATTGACAACTCGCTGTAATCCACCGTTGTATTCGAGACCCGTGCCGTCGTTGGTCGAGCGGTAGAGGTCGATGTGGACAATGTCGCCGGAATCGGTGCCGACGTAGAGAGCGCGTTCGACGGGGTCTAGAGCGAGGCTGCTGGCGGGACCTTCTAGGACGTAGGTTGAGTATAACCTTAGGTCTGAAGCTTGCCATACCTAGATAAGTAGCACGTTAGTGAGACTGCGAAGAGAATTTTGAAACCGAGAAATATGTACCATGCAAGTGCCATCAGCGGCAGCGCTATACAGTCTCGCTTCAATAGAAGCACCAAGTCCACAGACAAGTGCAGTTATAGGCAGTTTATGCTGATTTGCACTGCAATGAGGCTGCAAGTCATCGGATCGTGACTGTGCGCGGACGAGGTCGATCAGTCGCCAGCCAAGGATCCGACTGTCGTTGCCGCCTGTGAAGAGCATGCCGTCGTCATGGGTGAAGACGAGATTGCTGAGTTCACCATAATGAACTGCTTTGTATAGCAAACAGACACCAGATGTCAGCTAATATAAATTTAGTCAGTCTGCTGTCTGGAAAGGAAAAAGAGAATACTTACATCCCAGAGAATTAGTTTACCACCGGCAGTTCCAGCAGCTAGGAAAGTGCCTGAATGTGAGGCCGCAATACATGAAAGTTTTTCAGGCACAAATATCTTTTGCACAGGAGCGTCCTTGGTATAAGAATAGACGTATATAATCGGTTTACTCGCGTGGGCTGCGAATATACCATTGTCGAGGACGGCAGTGCGGTTGCAAAACGAGGCGACCTGTTTGAATGCTTTCAGGGGTGCACCACCTGTGCTCAGCTTCCCGACGATCAAATTCCCGTCATCTTTTGTTCCACTGGCAGAAACCCCGTAGATCAAGTACTCGTCTGTCATTTCTTCGTCCATCTTTGCTGTCTTTCGTGTGGAGTTTCTATGTGGGATTTGAGATCGAAAGGATTTCAGAAAATTATTGACCGTGCGGCTCATCTCCCAATGTAATTTTTTTCGCGAAGGCCACTGCGACAGTCAATCAGAGGAATAAATTGAACAATTACAGAGCACCTGTCAGTGATTCAAAGATGTCGCAATATATTTGCACTCTGCTGTCAAAAGAAGTGTTAACTACGAGTCAAAGAGAATCATGGCTGGGGCTGGCAAAGTCGCTGGGCGTGACAATTACACAGACTACCCCACTCTCCGACCGCGCAGAGGACTATAGCATTACACTGCCCGAGCAACTCCCGTTTTCAGAGCTTAAGGCTGCTGTGAATCCGGTTTGTGTGGAGAGTAAAGTGGATATATGTTTACAGCCCGATAATAAGTTTAGACGTGGCAAGAGACTGGTGGTGTTTGATATGGATTCGACTTTGATTCGTCAGGAGGTTATTGACATGATTGCCGCTTACGCTGATGTCGAGGACCAGGTCTCTGTATGTACTCGTTTTGTTGTAATATATACGAGAGGTTTGAGCTAATTTGTGATTATAGTCTATCACATCCCTGGCGATGAACGGCAAGATTGATTTCAATGAGTCTCTTCGCCGACGAGCATCGCTACTCGAGGGAGTCCCAGCCACAGTCTTCGAGTCCTTGAAAAGCAAGATTGAGATTACCCCAGGTGCTCGGGAACTATGCAAAGTGCTGAAGAAAGAAGGATATATTCTTGCTGTGTTGAGCGGTGGATTTATTCCGCTGGCAAACTGGTTGAAGGGACAATTGGGTCTCGATTACGCGTTTGCGAATACTGTATGTATATTTTAGTATTGATCTGAGACTGCTCGAGTATGTTGCTAACCATCTTTCTATAGCTTGAAGTATCAGAAGATGGCACAGCCTTGACAGGAAAAGTCCTTGGCGATATCGTCAACGCTGAACGCAAAGCTCATTTACTCCGCCAAATCGCTGAGGAGAAGAACATCGAGTTGCACGAATCGCTGGCAGTCGGCGACGGAGCTAACGATCTTGTGATGATGGGTACTGCTGGATATGGAATTGCTTTCAATGCAAAGCCTATTGTTCAGGAGAAGGCTCCTTCAAGACTGAATACTCCATCGTTACAGGATATTTTGTATATTCTGGGTTATACACTTGAAGAGCAAACTGCTTTGTTGCAGGAAAATTAGAATAGATGTAGAATAGTTTTATATTAATTCTAGAAGAAAAAAAAAAGAGAATATTCTAATAATCATGGTGCTTTTCATCGTCCTGCGATTTCTCCACGCCAACTTCCTTCAAAATTTCCAACGCGCCGAGTTCTTTAAAGACAGCCAACTCAGTCTCAGACTTGGCAAGTAGCATACCTACCATTCCAGTGGCGTTAATGCTCAATTCTACATCTTTCTCTGCAGATATGTAAGTTTCCTGAACACGAGGGGCCATGTACATCCAGGTTTTGGTCATGGAGAAGTTGAAGGAGATAGTAGGTCGCTGCTGGGTCTTTTGAGCATGCGCGCGGAGGGCAGTTAAAGTGCGCGCCAGGAGGGATGAAAATCGCATAATGAGGTCATGCGTGGTTGGTGACGATGGAATAGGAAGAACAAAGTGAGTGAAGGGCACGGAGGGGTGGAATGTTGGGAATTGTCCGATGGCGTCTAGAGACAGGTTAGAGGTGACTTTTGAATATGTTTGCAGGAGCAGCCTACCTTGGCTCTCAGAAATACCATATTTTAGTGCAACATCAGGAAGTAAATTAAGGTCGTTATCAATTGGAATAAACTGAACATGGCGGTGCGGCTGACTTGCTCCAGATTGTTCTCCGCAGTTATAAAACGCAAGCCATCTGTTGCTGTTGGCTTCGGATGGAATAGGCGCCTGCAGACAACTCCAAGTTGCATCAAGGTCCTCTTCGGAGAGCGGAGCACTCTGGGGTTTAAAATCTCGGGTAATGCAAAGGAAATGATATGGCACAATACTGAATTTGTTCAAAACGAGTCTATGCTCGGGACCAAGGTCGCAGAGAAGGAGCTCTGGATCGGGATTGAGAAACGGATTGAAGGGAGTCTTGGGATTTGATGAAGAGTCCGGCTTCGAGCTAGTCTTTTTTGCAAGACTGGGCGCAAGTCTTACTTGGAACTGCATGATATATTAGCTCAATTGCTGTCATCACAGATATCAAAGCGCAAACACACGGTAAGATCACCATCGACAAGTTTCTCGACGGTGGATTCAGTGAAAATGAGCGCTCCAGACTCGCGAGCAGCCGCGAATTTCGCACGTAACGTCTCGTCAAACGATGGTAAGGGTCCCAATGCCATTAATTATCAGAAGTAAAGAGCAAACTTGTAGAAATGCCTGTTTTCTTTGGAAAAGGGAGAAACAATTCCGGCATCCGACAATTGCAACTCTGAGCGACGAAGTGGTTCCTTGCACGTGACTAAAGCAATTAAAGTTTAGGGATCAGAATGATGATGGAGTAGATTAGACCAGATACGAGGGTGAGGTCAGAGCAGTAGAATGATTATGCAGAATAAAATTTATTAGCCGGAGGTGAATGATGGGAAAAGATGACTTGATAGCAGGTGAAAAGGTGCGGATGGATTACTGTTGCCGAGTGAGCGGATCGATGAGCTTACACAGCGTCGATAGTTCTCACGGTGTTCTGCCTCAGAAATGAATAATCAAGAAGAGTATGAATTCTGCGGTCTGATTAGCTGATTAGTGAATATACTTCTCCGGCCAGCAACGCCCGATTAGCGCGCTGAAGGCAGTTGTCAACTTCAGCTAGAAGATAGGTATCTGAATGCTCAGCGTGGCGTGAGTATGAGCATCGACTTTCTCCACGGCAAATAGCCATTTCAGAAAAGCCACGCGACGAACTCCCGTAGACAATCATACGCATCTGGATCTGAACTATCGCTGTAGACAAAATAAATACTGAAAATGGCAAAGAAGAAAACAGTCAGACAAACAACTAGTCGGATCTGAGTCCTGTGCCGTCTAGGCAGCATCAGCCAAAACTAGATAGAATACCAGCACTGCCAGCACACTTTGCACAGTGCGAATGAAACTGCACAGCGCTTCAATTATCACCTCTCAGTCAGAAAGACATCATCGCTTGCCATCCCAAGCCAATGACGTAGGCGGCAAGCATACCGATCTGCGGGGTATCACGTGATGATCGACCTGCTCACTCGCTAAAGAGGAAGTGCTCGAGTGATGAGAGAAGCGAGGCGGAAATGCAATAGCAGAGAGCGCCAAAAGAAAAAATAGGAATAATTGATTGTGCGAACACTGAACTGAGATGTTTGTTGAAAACAGGCTTAAACAACCGATCAAAATAAACAAATCTTCGCAGCAAAGAAACTGTCGCTTTCCGGATCAAAACCCACCGCGATCGTTGCTTTCTTTGCCTCCTCTGCCGCGCTGCTGCCTGGCTTTGACGCGTCCACGTTCGCGACTCTCTTTATTCCCATTCAGGATCTGACGTCACTCCCTCGAACTATCGCGGCGCTCACCTATGCGTCCCGCGCGCACATTTAAACACCCAAGGCCGCCCTCGGGCGCTCTCCTTTCTTCCCTATCAGAGCACTTTAGTCTCGCTGCACTTCACTGGTAACTCAAATAGCCTACAACTGTACGCATCGTCTCGATAGTCCATTAGACTCTATTCATCATGTCTCCAGCTACCGCTCACTTGGCCGATGCTTCACGCCAACTCAACTCATACGGCCGTCGTCACCCTGGCCTTTACATCCTCGCAGGCACCGTTTTTGCCACTGTCGGAGCTGTTGGCTATTGGTTTGGTATGCTTCAGCTTCTAATTCTGCATCGTCTCTCAAAACTAACAGACTCTCTCTCTCAGGCATCGCGGGTGGTACTTCAGAGTCCTACAACAATTTCAGGAAGCATGATAAGGATCACCGATGGCAGGGAACCGATCGCGTGGGCGACTTGAAGTTCCCCAAGTGTACGTTTTGCATGCTGTTTTCTTTTGGTATTCACGATCATAAACTAATCCGATGTCTAGAATCATGTCCATCTGAGTGCTGTTATAGCATCATCCAGTGCAGACGCACACATCACAGCACAACACACAGTTCACTCAATTGTCATCACAGAGTTTTGATTGATCTCAATTAATCACGTACAAATAGTATTCTCTCAACTCCTATATATAATTTTGCAATCATTAGTTTTCATCTTGTAGCTTAATCTTTCATGCTGTGTGTTCTCCTCCAGCTCTCAGCTCTCACCATCCCTCCTAGCATCTGCTGCTCCAGCATCCCATATAACCCCCTCTCTCATAGTAAACCAGAGATAATAACTGCTACACCTGATCAGGCCATACATGGTATCACTAAACCTCTCGATATGCTCTGTCGGGAAACTCTCCCGGTGAGCTGTCTCGCTTGCCAGATCTGACTACAACACCCTCATATGTTTACTTATCTTAACTATCGTGAACTTTACAATGCTGATCAGATCGGCACTGCATTCAGCCTATCGCCTTGCTCTTCTCTGGGCTGCCTGCAAGCATACCGTGCTGCGGTGTATAGCTGTTGAGAATATTTGATACTGCTTTAAGCAATTGAAAAGTGCTTAATAAGTGTGCTTTGAAAGATACTGCCTGGGCGCTATTGAGCCTGTGTGAGTGAACTGGATTTGCCTCTCTCGAGCTGACTATTCAGACACTTTATTATACAACTGCTCTCAACTACTCTAAGTAGCAGCTGCAGCACCTATTTATTTCTGTGGAAATGTCTCATACGCACACCGAAGAAGGCGAGCCTTTACTGGCGCAGAACGTCGACGTCGAAGCCCATGAAGATGTCAGTTTACTCGAAAAGAGCAGCTTGAAGAAGCAGAACTCAGAGTCTGTTGACAGAGTGCTCACTTTCCAAGCCTGGATCTATGATATGATTATTTGGTCTTGGTCTGGTGTGTATTCTATATTTTTTTTTCAAATTTGTGCTGACCTTATCAGTTGTGTTTGACTTGTTTTTCCGTGAGATACGACCCCGTGGGGCATATCGTATTCCTCGACATGGTCCCGTTATCTTCGTGGCGGCTCCGCATGCGAATCAGGTATGTTAATCTGCCTTTTGTCTTCATCAATGTTATGTTAACTGTCTCTAGTTTGTGGATCCTATCATGCTTATGAGGCTGATCCGTAACGAGGCTGGTCGCAGAGTATCGTTTCTCATCGCTGCCGCCTCAATGAAACGAAAATTCATAGGCACCGTTGCCCGTGCAATCAACACTATTGCCGTTGCAAGAGCGCAAGATCTGGCAAAGATTGGATCTGGTGCTGTGTTTATCACAGATCGTGATGATACAGTGACGCTTTACGGACAAGATACAAAGTTTACCAGCGAATGTGTTGTTGGCGGTTTGATTGTGCTGGCGAAGTCTGTGGGTACAGCAGAGATTGGCGAAGTTGTATCAGATACCGAGCTCAAGCTCAAGAAACCATTCAAAGATAAAGCTCTCGATGCTCTTATCAAGAACAAAATCACATACAAAGCTGCGCCAAAAATCAATCAGTCTGAAGTCTACGAAAAAGTATTCAACTATTTGGACCGTGGAGGATGTATTGGTATCTTCCCGGAAGGTGGTTCTCACGACCGTTCCGACCTGCTTCCGCTCAAGGCCGGTGTTGCTATTATGGCTCTAGGTGCAGTTGACCACAATCCAGATTGCGAGCTCAAGATCGTTCCCTGTGGCATGAATTATTTTCATGCCCATAAGTTCCGCTCGCGTGCCGTGATTGAATTTGGAGCACCGCTTGTAGTGCCCTCTGAGCTAGTGGCACAGTATCACGAAGGCGGCGAAGTCAGAAAACAGGCAATTTCGAAAATGCTTGAGCTGATTCAAAATGCTCTTCTAGCTGTTACTGTTACCTCACCTGATTATGACACAATGATGGTTGTCCAGGCCGCGCGAAGGCTGTACAAGCCAGCTCATAAGAAAATCCCCATCTCTCTTACCATCGAAATGAACCGTCGGTTGGTTGCTGGATATACACACTACAAGGATGACTCGCGTGTCATTCACCTACGCGAAGCTGTCACGAAATATAACGAGAACCTGCGTCACCTTGGCGTACTTGACCATCAAGTTGAATACGCCACGATGTCTTCTTTCACTATCGCAGGAAAATTGATCTATCGGTCGTTGAAATTGTCTGTCTTGTTGATGGGTGCCTTGCCTGGCGCCTTCCTTTTTGCGCCCGTGTTCATCGCGACAAAAAGAATTTCGCGAGCCAAAGCAGCTCAAGCTTTAAAGGCGTCTACAGTCAAGGTGCAAGCGCGCGATGTGATTGCCACCTGGAAGATTCTTGTCGCTCTCGGTTTTGCGCCTGCTCTTTACTGGTTCTATGCATTGCTCGCCACATGGGTCACGTATCATTACGATTTAGTGCCAGCTTTGCGGCCACTATGGCTGGTAACTGCCTTCTTTTTGATTCTGTTCCCAATGATTACATTTGCTGCATTGCGGATAGGCGAGGTTGGAATGGATATTTTCAAGTCTCTTAAGCCGCTAGTGACCTGTCTAAATCCGGAGAAGATGACGTCTTTGGCCAAGTTGCGTATAAGAAGAGAGGAGTTGTCGAAGGAGGTTACCGAGATTATTAATTCTCTTGGTCCGGAGCTCTATCCGGAATTTGATGTTAATCGAATGAGCGGGTTTACGACGAATTTCTCTACGCTTGCTAGTGCAAGTGGGCAGCTTCCGGAGGATAAGGGTGCTAGTTCAGAAGAGGAGAAGTTATAGATAAGTTAATGTGTTATTTTGGAATTGAATGACTTTTTTTTTTTTTTTTGAGAAGGTGTTGGTCGCTTTGATACGAGTTGCTGAATGTAGTTTGGCAGTGCTATAGGGCTGCAGTGGTTCGTAGGGTATGACACTTGACGGACTGCGACTAGTCTTGCGACCCTTTTATGTTGTATTGGTTCATTTCATGTTATTTGATTTAGCTCAATGAATTCAGTCATTTTTTTTGAAATTTCATATCATTTCGATGTAGATACTCGAACGCAACGGGCGAATGTCTGCTTTGTCTAGTTCTTGGAGGTCCAAAGCTCAGTACAAATCCCACATAAATGTAAGCGGCAAGCTTACCTCCCCTTCCAAACAATCTTTTTTTTCTTCCCTCTCAGTCTTTTGTAGGGGGGTGTGGACAATTCTGACGAATAAACTTGGCTGATTCACGAACAGATTGAGAGAGTGTGATAATCGAATCAAATCTGCACTCAGTGTTGATTCAACGATTTGTTGATTTAGACACAAATCTGTGGTATTGCGTGGTTGATTGCGGGAGAGAAAGAGAGATCAGAGCGTAGTACTTTTTCCTGTGCTTTGCTTATTGCATTACGAGCACGCTTGCAAATACCGCGATCGTATCTCTATCGAATATTTGGAATAGCATCTGAAGAGTCTCCAGGATTGCAGATGACCTCGCTTTACTCACTGACGCTGGTGCCGCCGTCGTCAGTGACGGCAGCGATTACCGGTCAATTCTCTGGCCATCGTCACCAAGAAATCATCACAGCGAGTGGATCAAGGATACAACTTCTTCATGTTGATGCATCTACTGGTAAAGTGGAAGTGATTGTCGCCGAGGAGATGTTTGCGATCGTGCGAGGGATTGCTCCGATTCGCGTAGCCGGTGCCGCGAAGGATTGTGTGTTTGTGAGCTCGGACTCAGGACGTGTTGCTGTTCTCGAATATAGACCGGAGCAGCGGCGTTTTATTCGAATTCAGCTAGAGGGATTAGGAAGATCTGGAGTTCGAAGGGTTGTCGCTGGTGAATATGTTGCTACTGATCCAAAGGGTCGCGCTGCGATGGTCGCCGCAGTTGAGAAGAGTAAACTTGCCTATGTCCTTGGAAGAGACTCGAACTCAACCGTCCCCGTCACTCTATCATCTCCACTTGAGGCCGCGCGCGCACGAACACTTGTCTATGCTCTCACTGCATTGGACGTTGGTTATGATAACCCGGTGTTCGCCGCTATCGAGACTGAGTATGATGATGGTCTTGAGTATACCCCCCACAAAGTTCTGGCCTACTATGAGCTTGATCTGGGTCTGAACCACGTTGTTCGTGCTTGGACCGCGACTGTTGAGCCAACTGCGAGTATGCTATTTGCTGTACCAGGTGGTGCTGATGGACCTTCTGGTGTCGTTGTTTGCGCTGATAATGTTATTGAGTACCGTCATTCTCGAGGACGGACGCTTAAAGTTCCTATTCCTCGGCGGCGAACTCCACTTGATGATTCTTCGCGTCCAAAGTCAATTATATGTGGTGTCATGCATAAGATGAAAGGAGCTTTTTTCTTCTTGCTACAGTCTGATGATGGAGATTTGTTCAAACTGACTATTGAGCATGAGCGAGGTATTGCCGATTCAATGTCAATTGCATATTTTGACACCGTTGCCGTTGCTACCAGTCTCAATATTCTACGGTCAGGATTTCTGTTTGTTGCATCTGAATCTGGCCCCCATTTTCTTTATCAGTTTGAGAAACTTGGCGATGAAGAAGAAGAAGGCGGCTCTCGAAGATTTTTGAGTGTAGACTATGCGAAAGGTAGTATTTCTGACTATCCCGCTGCTCGTTTCCGTCCTCGGGCTCTCGAGAATCTTGCTTTGGTTGATATTTTTGACAGCGTGAGCCCACTTATCTCTAGCGATGTCGCAAATCTAGCCTCTGAAGACGCGCCCCAAATCTACGCGCTTGCTGGACAAGGTGCGCGGTCGTCTATGCGTGTTATCAGACATGGTTTGGAGGTTTCTGAAATTGTGGCTTCTGAGCTACCGGGTGAGCCTGTTGCTGTGTGGACTACAAAGCTGTCTGCGCAAGATGAGTTTGACGCTTATATTGTGCTTTCTTTCTCTAATGCGACATTGGTTCTATCGATCGGAGAAACGGTTGAAGAAGTCACAGATTCTGGATTGATATCGTCTTTCCCTACGCTGGCAGTCCAGCAAGTGGGTGATGACGCTCTTGTGCAAGTTTATCCTAAGGGTATTCGGCATATTTCGGCCAACAAGGAGGTTACAGAATGGGAAGCTCCGTTACATACAGTTATTGTGGCTGCTGCTACAAACGGTCGTCAAGTAGCAATTGCTTTATCCACTACCGAAATCGTCTACTTTGAGCTTGATGACGAGGCACAGCTTAGCGAGTATCAGCATCGGCAAGAAATGGGTGCTACTGTTACTGCACTAGCACTTGGAGCCGTGCCTGAGGGTCAGCTAAGATCAGGATTTCTCGTTGTTGGATCCGAGGACTCGACAGTGCGTGTAATTTCACTTGACCCAGAAAATACTCTGGAGAGTTTGAGTGTTCAAGCTCTTACTGCGCCTCCTTCGGCGTTGCAAATTCTGCGTATGCCGGATTCGTCTGAGTCTGACGCAGGATCTTCCTTGTATCTTCATCTTGGTCTACGTAATGGCGTATATCTTCGTGCCGTCCTTGATCAGCATTCTGGTGAATTATCCGATACACAGACGCAGTTCTTGGGTCCCAATCCAGTGAAACTGTTCTCCTTGAACATGCTTGGCCAGCCTACCATTCTGGCACTCTCCAGTCGTCCGTGGTTTGCGTACATGCGTGGCGTTAGGTTCATGGTTACTCCGCTAGTCTACGAAGCGCTCGATTATGGCTGTGGATTTTCCAGTGAGCAGTGCGCTGAGGGCATTGTTGGTATTGAAGGAGGAAATCTACGGTAAGCCCTCTTTGTGTTTTGTAAAGTGATTAACTCCAGGGAAGCTATATGATGACTATAAGGTACCTTACAAAATTTTGCATGATGGGATAAACTATATCCAATTGTTCCGACTGAAAAAGCTTCTCTATAATCACTTTATTTTTTTAAGATGCATAGCTAATGTTGTTATAGAATCTTCACTATCGAGAAGCTCACTGAAAACATTAAAAGTGACAGTATTCAATTGCGGTATACTCCCCGTCGCATGGTGCAAAGTCCATACCATCCTCTCTACTATGTCACAGAGTCAGACAGCAACACGTTATCTCCCTCCTCTAAGCAGAAATTGCTTAAGATGGCGTCTGAAAGAGCGATGTCTGATTATAAAGAGCTGCCCGAACAAGAGTTTGGGTATGATAAGTTTAATGGAAAATGGGCTTCTTGCGTGGAGATTGTTGATCCGATTGCGATGGAGGTTGTTGAACGGATTGAGCTTGAAGATAACGAAGCTGCGTTCTCTGTTGCGGTATGCTCTTTTAGTGAATACCAAAAACGTCAGAGGGAGGAAGACGAAGTGGAAGAGAACGATGAGAATAAATTAGACGTGTATGTTATTGTGGGCACTGCTAAGGACGTGTCTTTGATTCCCAAGAACTGCACGGCTGGTTTTCTTCGCGTGTACAAAGCGTCTGAAGATGGTCGCTCGTTAGAGTTCATGCATACGACACAGATTGAGGAACCTCCTCTATGCATGACAGAATTCAATGGACGGCTGTTGGTTGGTATGGGGGCTACGCTTCGCTCGTACGATATGGGTATGAAACGTCTACTTCGCAAGTCAGAGTACAAGCATCGCGCTTTGACGAACGTCCTCACGGTGGAGGTTGCGCATGACCGAGTGATTATTGGCGACAGTCAGCAGTCGGTGACGTATTTGGTGTATCGGCATTCAGACAACAAGTTTCTTCCGATTGTCGATGATTCTGTTGCTCGGCACACGACTTGCGCTACTTTACTTGATTATTCGACCGTTGTTGGTGGTGATAGGTTTGGTAATATGTGGGTCGTGCGATGTCCTGAAAAGGTATCTTGGGACGCTGACGAGGATAATGGTGCAAGATTATTGCATTCAAGGTCGTATCTCGAAGGTGCGCCTGAACGTCTTGATCTTGTGGCACATTTCTATGTGCAAGATATTCCTACTTCAGTGCACAAGATACAGCTAGTGGCCGGTGGCCATGAGGTTATTTTGTATACAGGAATTCAGGGTACAATTGGTATTCTAGCGCCATTTACCTCTAAAGACGATCTTTCATTCTTTCAGCAATTAGAGTCTTTGATGAGAACGGAAAGCCCGTCGATGCTAGGCCGTGATCATATTGCCTATCGCGGCAACTATGTTCCAGTGAAGTCAGTAATCGACGGTGATCTTTGCGAGTTTTACTTGGGCTTAAAGGAAGATAAAAAGCGGAATATCGCTGCCGAGTTAGAAAGATCTGTAAGGGAAGTTGAAAGGAAAGTTCTTGGTATGAGAACCAGATATGCGTTTTAAATTTGCATCCTTTTTATTTAGTTATGTATTATGGGGGTTTATGTTTTTGTAGGATAGTGGTGGGTTTGTTTATGTGTATTATAGATAGGAACATAGCTTGGTTGAATCATTATGTGTGATGTTGTAGTGCTGTGCTTACAGTGTAACAGAGAGTATCGCTGCGATTTTCTATGGCTTCCTGGCCAGATATCATAAATGTTAGGAAATTACTTTAAACATTTTTTTTTTTGTATAAATTTTTTTGTATCTTTTTCAGTTGTTCTGGTTGAATGTAGAAGTCTCTTGTTGAACGAAAGGATTTCATTTCTGATCGGTTTACTTTGAAGTTTGCTCGTTGCTTTCACAACTGCGCACTCTCGCATTCACACTACCTCACAACCAGCAGCAGCAGCAGCAGCAGCAGCATGCAGAGATTACATTACATTATACCCACGATACCGAAGATGAAGATCTTTAAAATCTACAGATTTTTCTATCGTTTTTTCTCAGTCCTTCGGCACAAGCGAGATGATGATACCACTCTGCGAAATGATTTAGATTCAGACGAGACGGCGGCGGCGGAGCAGCCGGTTGATGTGCGGGGGCTAGAAAAGATGGCGCAGGAGGAGACTGGGTTTCGTGTGAGTTCTGAAGAGGGGTGTGTGTGTGTTGGGGGGCAAGAGAATATTCCGAGAATGAGACGGGATGGGAGTGAAAGCAAAGCAGATAAACGTCAGAGAAGACGAGTGAGGAAACACGCGCAGAATGGGCGATATACCATGAAGAAGGCGAATCCTATGAAGGATATATCTGTAGTCGAGCATAAAATCCATCGGAGGCGAGACGACTGCGATGCTGCTGATTTAGAAGACAACACGGTGCCAGCGACGCAAGCTCTTTCTCGACGCAGAAATCCTGATAATGATTTTCTGGATCATTATTTGAGAGAGCAGTTTGATAGATCGTCGCTGCCTTATGAACAACGCCGTCTGGTGGAACGTCAGAATTGGCGAAACGACCACGGAGAAGACAAAGATAGACTGGTATACGGAGAACCTGTTAGTGACAGCATGATAGCCGCAGCTGGACAAGATGGATATGTACCTACCAGATTGGCTGATGTTGTTATGATGCTTATGGCCAGGGATTCTTTATACTCGCGAACCGCTGCTGAGCCATTGATACCCCGCTAGGAGTAAAACAGTCCTTTTAGTTGCAAGCAGAGATGATATGTTGATGAATGAGGCGAAACTGGATGATTGTGATTTATATCCTCTGTATTTTATTTGCAGCGAGTGTGACTGCATTTTGTAATTCTATGAGCTTCTCATTTTGACTTCTCGATCTACGCGTAAATAATCACAATCCCCATTTCATTGTAAACTACTAATCATTAGACGTAGCACAAATACGATCCCATTCTAGTATGTCATACAAACTCATCTACGAACTCGAGGCAACTACTTCCTCGTCATCCTCGTCCTCGATTTCCTCCACAATCAAATTCGCGTTGGGGAATAGCGTTTTTTCATCTCGTATTAACTTTTCAGCATCGACAGGAACGATAAATCGAGGCATCGGGGATACTAGATTGAACTTATACGTAGGCTCATAGCCTTCTGGCTTTGCCGGCACACCCGAATCCTCCAGTTCTTCTGTTAGAGAATGTTCGACAGGCGTAGCCGGTGGATGCAAGATATTGTAACAATCGACAAATGCATAGATGTCCTCGATGGTTTGCGTTTCAGCAAGAAAGCGTGTAATGACACGGTCACCGCTCTTAAGACGGATGCTTATCCGCGCAACTTTCTCTGTCGTGGTAGGATTTTCTGAAAACTCGAGCATGACCGACTTAAGCTGTGCAGCTCTCCACTGTCTGTACTGTTCCTTCTGGACCACCGAATCAAGTTTCTCTTGCTCAATGCGGGCAAGCTCTGCAATGCGTTCTTGCTTCAATCGCTCCAATTCCTGATTCTGTCTTTCGCGCTCACGATCAGCTGCTAGCGAGGCTTCGTACGCGGAATCCTGCTGCGCCCGGATTTCGCGCGCCTGCTCCTGCTCTGAGCGCTCACTGCGAATCCTGTCGAGCACAGGCCCGTGACGAGAGATTACTGTGTTGAGATTAGCAATCAGAGCAGGCGGAGAGAGGTAGCCTTGTATGCGGGCGTGGATTGACATGGCCGAGGGATGGCTTGCGCTGGCGGGGGTGTACGCAATGATCGCTAAGAACGGATATTTAGTGCAAGATAGAGCGTTTGAGACTTCAGTCAGTTAGCGTGGGCCGTAACCAGGCGGGAATCAGAGTGCAAAGCTCACCTTGATATGCTTCTGATTCACGGACATTTCCTCCCCAGACCAACAAGTTATGCTCCTTGACGTATTGGACGACCTCGGGCGCCGCCAACACACTCTTGTTGAACCTCGCGGTATCGTCATGCTCGTCACTCTGCAGCAGCACGACAAGGAACCGCAGCTCCTTCTTGGCGAGATCAAGCGCCTGGGTGTATCCTCCCTCGAAGAAGGGCAAGATCGCGCCTCCGTCAGCCTGCTGCCCGACGTCTTCCTCGAATCCTCGGATGAATCTCGCGGCCGTGTCGCGCGGGTTCACCGACCGCCGCTCTGATCTCGCTGCGCCCAGATTAGCAGGATAGACGCCCGTCAGGCGCGGCAAGAACGGGAACAGCATCGTAAACAGGTAGTAAGCACTGTGCGCGACCTTCGACACCACAGAGATCGGGAAAAACACGACAGACGTAATGAATCGCGCGAGCAGCGAGTACGCCGGCGGCGACGCGATGGTCCGCGGGCCTGGCGTCGTGATCCGAGGCGCGACTGCCGGCGGCGGCGTCGGCTCGCGCGCTGGCGCGTGTGGGTTGGGCCGCAGGGGACCCTCGTCGTAGAACCGCGTTATCGCCAGCTACAAAGAACAGCCGTTAGCACCAATTGGCCGCCTGGAACCAGTCCTCGCTCTTCACGCACCTCGACGTTCCACTGGCACACAGTCAGCATCTCAATCGCGCCCTCGATGTCGTTCTCCGGCCAGCTCGTGATAGTCACAAACTGCTGCAGCGTCTCCACGTGCGTCGGATCAAGGTAGTCCATTCTTCGTCTGCTCGCTGCTCTGTCCTGGCGCTCTTGCCTGCTGTTTCCATTCACTCGCAGATGGCCCACGAGACAGCCTGGCATCGCGTGAGGCACTCGTGTCATCCGCAGCGGTCACGTGCGCAATTCTACGTCATTACACTCGAGAACAATACAATACAGCTCTTGACTATTATTCTACCTATAACAAATGCTTATATTTACTGGCGGAGATATACAATGAAGAACCATCTCAATCAAATCATTTGAGATAGCAAAGGGGAATAAGGAAATGCTCACAAAATAACAAAACAACAATCGACGGCAAATCACTTCGTCCTAGAGCATAGCAAGCTGCGCCTTCTGCTGCTCGCGTGCCCACTTCGCAGTCTCCTTCAGACTCGCAGAGAATGAAGCTTCCTGTCGCGCTTTTCTCAGAAGATCAGAAATCCAGTCCTCCTTGAAAAACACTGCAACCTCGCCTTGCTTGAAGATATCTGCAACGTCTCCAATCATTCCAACGATTGATCGCACAACCGATTCTGTTCGCAGCATCGTAGGCTGCGAATGCACCACCGACAAAAATCCAAATATAGGCTGAATATAAGGTCTCAGCGCATCAGCTATCAAAAAAAAAATTAGTCACTGCTTAATATCATAGCACATAAATAAAATACTTACGTCGATCGTGCATTCCCTGAACGATTCCAGCATATGCATCAACAATTGCCTCCTGCAATTGATGAATGTACTCAACAATATCATACGACTGCTCAGGCTCCCTCCGCAAACTCGACGCCTGCACAAGCACCTGCATAACAACAGACAAATACTTCTCAAACGAAGGTCCAATAGCAGATGCCAAATCGCCGAAGCACGACAGAATTCCAACCTTCACATCTCTTCGCACTGACGCATTCTGCAAATTCCTCAAAAACACATTCATGTACGTATCGCAATAGCTAGTAATCTGAGCTCCCAAAGCAACCGCAAGATCAGCTACAATACCAACAGCAGTATTGCATGTAGGCGAGTCAGCGTCCTCCAACGCAGCCATCAAAAACGGATTGAATACTGGCAAGTAAACATCAAAGTTCTCCTGGACTGCACCTGCAACCGCACTAATCGCAATAAATAAGTCCTCTTCAATTAGCGAATTTGGCAACTTCTGCTGCAGCATACTGATAAGCAGAGTCATTAATCGGTCGGATGAGGTTCGGTCCGTAGGCGCGACTCGTCGGATAATGTTTGTTAGCACACTCAACAAGTTAATCTGCAACTCTTCCAGGTTAACTCGATCATCCATGCCAACCAGCTGGCTCTGCATAGCCAATGTCTGCTCCAATCGAGTCACAATCACAAGAGACAACTCGTTCACCAGAGGCAGCGTGTCGTTCGCACTGCAAGTAACCAAAACTCCAATAGCCTCATACGCAGACGTCCGCGCCATGTTTTCGTTGTCGTTGCGAGCACTTGATTGCAGCAGAGTCTTAATTAACGCATCGTAATACGGAGAAATAGGCGTTGTCTGCGAGTACGCGCCTTCTTGTCCAAGCTGTTCCGTCAAGTTAATCAATGTCCAGCAACAATTAGTGACAACCTTAGGATGATCTTGGAATCCAGCAACTAACGCGCCCATTATGCCGGGAAGATGTGTTGCAGTGTTAATTCCCTCAATGACAAGATCAGCAATTCTACCCAAGCACCATGCAACTGTATCCTTAACTTGCAGGACTGAATCACCCATGAGGTTAAGCATTGGCGGCAGAGCCTGTCCAATTACATGTGCCAATGTGCTATGATCCGGTCCATCAAGAATCGAGCCAAAGGCCATGACAGCCGCCTCACGCTTTCTCCAGTCTGCGTCAGTAAGGTTGAGTTCTACAAAATGAAGAGTAACATCTACGACGGCCGATCCAGTGTCTTCAGCAAACAGCTGCAAACAAGCAGCTGCTGCCATCGAGACATTCCAGTCGTCATCGTCAGCGTCTTCGTCTTGTCGCGTGAGCAGATCGAGGAGAGTAGGTAAAACCTCGTTGATTGCATACCGCGCAAACTGGAAGTTCTCGCGGGTAGGCGCAAGATCGTTATCATCGTATAGATCAGCACCCTGCAAATTAATCTCGATTTCTTCCTCGCAGACAGTACTCCAGAACTCGACAGCCATGCACGAAACATCCTCGCTTTGAGACTTCATTCCTTGAACAGTGAGTCCGTATAGCGCCTGCTCCATATATAAACGCATGTAAGAATAGTATAAATTCACGATGCGGGCAAGCGCACCAAACGCCGAAGCCTGGAGCCCCTCATCAGGCGCTTGGGTTGCCTCGCAAACGACTTGCATGACAAAGTTCCGTTCACCATCACGCGTGAAGTTTTCGCGAATGAAGTCAAGGGAGTTGACGAGAGCATTAATGGCAGTTTGTCGCACGACAATTGAAGGCTCATTAGATTTAGCACCTTGAACAATGGCAAGGAGGATTCCGTTAGCCTGAGCAACGACACCGGAGTTGCCAGGATCAGCGGTCTCGCAAATGTAACCAATTGCAAGCAGGGAAGCACGCTTGACGTTAACGGGTTGGGCCTCCTTAGTATTTTCGACAAGGACGACCATCAGATCAGGCCATTCACCACGGGGAAGCTCGATATCCGCGATAGCGGCAACGAGCTGAGCAGCCGCATTCGCGACGCGATCGTCTGCAGTCAATAGGGCTTGGAGAGACTATAGAAGACAAATTAGAAGCGATTACAAGTAGTGGTATGAGTAGTAAGGTAATTACCGTTTGCTTGATTTGAGTCTTAGCTTCCTCTGCCAGAGACACCCACCGCTCGTGCTGAGTGACCTTTGTCTTCGCGTCCTGTAAGTGACAGTCAGCACGATGATCTAGAAGCATTTCACATATTCTAAACACACCTTGGAAACAAGCTGGTTCTTCAGGCCAATTCCGGCGAGCATACGGACTTCAGTCCTCTGATTTTCATTTCCGAGCGCGGCAGTGAGCATGGCCAAGTAGTCGACCTAGATCGCGTACGCCATTGTCAGTTTGTATCACAGCAGTAGCCACAGCACGATCAATAACAAGAAAAGAAAATACATACGAAGCGCTCAGAGGCCATCAGGGTCAGCTGTGTCTCGGCATCCTGTCTAGCCCTCGGATCTAAATCACCTGTTAGCACACAGAAAACAGTTAACCACAAACAAAACACGGGCTACGCACCCGGGCTCAGAATAGCCGTCTCCAAGATATTGCCGATATCCATGGCCACACAAGACTGAAATTTTATTTGACTGGGAAGTTGGTGGATGCGATGGATGGGCTGCGAAGAGACAATGAACTGTGGTGAAGAACGTGTGTGTCAATCAGGGCGGCGACGTAGAAGTCAGTGGATCCGAAAAAAAGTAAGTAAACAAAGGCGCGTGGTTGGCATAGATATGAAATTACAGTGCAGTTCAAGGCATAAATGTAAAATGGCATGCGCACAACCGTGTCACGCTGAAAGACACCGGCGGACAAGAGTATCTTCGTGATCCATTTGCAATTGCTTATAGAAAACAGTTATTGTTGTAAATTGGAAGCCATTCGAATCGTTTAAGGTACTTTACTCAGCAGAACTGGCTGTGCTGGCACTGCGCTGGCACTATTCACGTTCACGGATCGCTAAACTTTCCTACACAGGCAGAAATTTGTGAACAAAACTCCATTCCTACACAAACAACCCCTACAAACACAGCAATGAGTGGCTTTCATCAGAACCAAGACCGAGGCGGAGGAGGCAGCAGCAACAGTGGCGGGCGTGGCGGACATGGCGGTCATCGTACAGGTCGGAATCAGCACCAGCAGCACGACAGACCAAAGAAGGAAGCCATCTTAGATCTGGCTAGATATCAAGACAGAGAAATCAGAGTCAAGTTCTCTGGCGGTCGTGAGGGTCAGTATACAATCTCTATGCTGCAGGAATTAAATGGCTAATTGCTGTACAGTCACTGGAATCCTGAAAGGATACGATCAGCTCATGAACCTCGTCCTCGACGACGTCGTCGAGCATCTACGAGGTCAGTCTAATCACCCTTCTCCATCACAGAACTACAAACTAACCATTATACAGGCGACATTGGCGAAGACGGAAACGCACCCGAAGATCAGACTCGACCCCTTGGCTTAGTCGTCGTCCGTGGCCCACTGCTATTGCTTATCTCCCCAGTTGACGGCAGCGAGGAAATTGCAAACCCATTCATTACACAGGAACCTGAAATATGATTCGATCTTCTTGTTCGGCGCACACTGAATATTTAGATCCAATGATTGTACAATAGAAATAATATAAAATATCTAAGTTCAAAAGTTGCATTTATTGACCACAAACTATCAACAGTATTACCCGTATCCTTACAATCCGTCTTAACCATTAGGGCGACTCAAATCCCGGAAAACAACATCAACACAATTCTTAAGCTCCTTGTATGAAACAATCAGACAGCTCTGCTCGTCTCGAGAAACCAACATAATTTTCTCGTTGACTCCCGCATCAAGCTTGTTCAGACATCTGAGAACATGCCCTAAGTCTACTACCGGATGTCCAGTCTCATCAGTCTGATGAAACACGTAATCACGAAATAGCTTCAGAAGGTATCGATCTCCAGTCTCGGACCAGGCAGGATCATGGTCATACTCTGGTCGTTCGTTAATAAAATTGAACTTGCACATTAATCGCACGAGCCGACCATTCTCGACCTCTCGAGATAATTCTGATTCAAGAATATCTTGATAATGCAGTGAGCTGTTAAGGTTCTGCTGATAATATGGCGCAATCATATGCACAAAATCATCAACCGTGTTAGAAGAAGGCATTCCGCTTCCATCCATCGATCCACTCTTACTCGCCAGAAGATACGCAAGCGCATTCTTGATTCCAACCGAGTAGAACTTTCCTGCAAATTCAAGACTCTTTGAAAGTAGCTGGAGCGAAACAGACGCACCCATTATAGACTGATTGTTACAAGCAATGCTAAGAATCAAACGACCAAGGTTGTATAAATCATCCAACTGAAGCTGCTGCATAACATCCTTGGTAACACTACCATCAATAACATCCATGATTCCAACCGCACTAAGTCTTAATCTCATCTTGGAGGTCAAAATGATCTTCGATGGATCCATTACTCGCACTGCCAAGTTCGCTGCGTGAATAGCCTTCATAGCCGATGATAGCTGCACCAAATAACTCCACAACACCGGCTCTGGCACAGACGGGCCGACTATACCATTGGCGTTTCGCGTAACCGGATATCGAGCACTGGGTCCAAAATGTGTATCATACAAAGTGCTCGACAACGGATGATAATCGTACACAAAAATAATTGAATTGTCGCCAAACGCACGGGTCGTAAACGACTCAAACAATGTCACCATGCTAGCGCTCGATAATCGTCTCCATAGTTGAACCGTAGCAATCGCTTTCTCGTCTGTAAGCTTGAATCCTTCCAGCCGACGCAATACATAAGTATTGCCATCAGCTTTAGAAAACGCCTTGTAAATCCAGCTTGGATATCCAAATACACGGCTACTTCTCTCGGCATTTGTATCTAAAGGAACTAGCGAATAGTAGACGTCGAGAGATTCAGGCAGTCCAGAAGCTATAGCCAGTTAATACACAATCACCTCGTCAGATAACGGTCGACATACTCGCCAAAGTCTGCAAAGCTGCTTCACTTTTTCTCTGCAGCTCTTCTCTGAGATTATCAGAAAGGAAGAATCCCTGCACAGTGCGCTGATATGGAAGCAAGCTCATCTTATGAGGAGGCAGCGGTGCATATAGATGATATTGCAGCTATCAAAATCAGATTGGTTTCGCTGAAGCATTAAATCCATCACTTACAGGCTGATAGTGCGCAGCTTGTGCCTGCTGGTAGTACAAGTCTGGTCCTGCAGGAGGGTACGGCGAAATAGCATTATAATCATATCGTTGATTACCCATCGACGGAGGAGGTGGCTGTATACAATCTTAGATTCATGTCATTGGTATAGACATAGAATTATAATACCTGTTCCACTGGCATTTGCGACGGCATCGAAGACACTTGGTTGTATGAAGGAACAAATGGTTGACTGTTCAGGTTGACCATCGACTTTTGATTATAGAGATCAACAGCAGGGTTCGAATAACTGTCATAATTTAGTATGCAACTAAGCAGATACTAACATTAAGCATACTCTTTGTTCAACTCCTGTGACACTGGAGTCGCATTCGCGGAGCTTCGAGGAATAAAAACCGCCGAATCAGCCACCTGTCCGAGCAACACCGGCTGCTTCACTGATGAAGCTGACGAGAGCGTGGTGATAGACGACGCTGAAGACGGCGAGGTAACTATTCCCGGCCTGAATGCCGGAGAATCAACGTTGAGGCGTTTCTTAGGTCTAAGGGATGTGGAGTCAGAATTGAGCGAAGATCGTGACGAGGTTGATACTAACGTCTCTGGTTTGGCTGGTGCAGGCTTTGCAGCGGGTGTCTAGATAAATGTCAATCATTTTCCTAGCCGCGTAAAGTTCCAGGTGAATCTTACAGTATCGTGTCGGAAGATACATCCATTATTCTCGTATTTGCAGTAACCATGAATCAGAATATTACGGCAGAGTGTCTGCGACTGTCTGCCAGGATTGATCGAGGGTGGAAGTGACTCGGCTACATTCGCAGCAAGAGCGGAAGTTAGCACCATATTTCAAGTGAACGTGTAAAATGACAACATAAACGCACTGAATCAATTGATTACGCGTCTTGTGTCTGTCTTCAAGATACCTTTTTTGTTAGGCGATGCTGGATCCTCGTTGCCCACGACCGCGGACGACGACTGTTTGAGCATTCTCAACTATCCTTCGCTATAAACCAGCAATCTAATGCAGCTGCAATATTTATGTTTTTCGTTTTATCAATAAATAAAAATACAAATCATAAACAGAACTGGAGCTGTAGCAGGTTCATGGCGGTTGTTGATAGGACGTGAAGGCGCGTTAGAGAGCGATGCTCAGCACGCCTTGTGTAGTCTCTAAGCCGCGTGCGCACATAATGTAGCTATTGTGCCTTGAATCACAAAACAAATGACAGTTATGCATTTCTTACAGACACAGCGCTGGAGATCGATTATATACTAAGCATTGTAGTGGAATACTTGCTATTTATGAGTTCAAATTGTAATATCTTTTGTTTTTATATTAGTCCAAAAAAGGGCGAAACTGCGAGGGAATACTATGACATCATGAACTGGAATGGCGCGTAAAGACATCTCCCAACCCGCGTTCACTCTCTGATTTAACCTAGCCATCCACCCCGTTGATTCCTGTCTATATTCATATAGAAATGACCGAATCAACTGTCCCAAGCAAGCTAGAAGATAAGCCTGTTCCCAGGATTCTTATAAACGAGGATCTGGAGCAGTTTCATCAGTCTGACACGTATAATGTGCTGCTTCAATTCATCCTTGATCTACGGGAAGCTGCGACCGGACGAACGAATTCGTTCGAATGCACTGTCTCAAAGGTATATTCCCAGATTTTTGCTGATCCGGCGATTGGAGTTCTAATGCAGCCAACATGCTAGAATACCGAAGGAGTATTGTCTTTATTAAATGCTATTGAGGAGACCACCAAGAAGCATCCGCCAGTAGAGAATGCCAAATCAAGATTTGGAAACCCGGCCTTCCAAATGTTCTTTGATGATATCGAAAGCCAGCTCTCTTCCGGGTTGCTCAGCTCATATATTCCAGGTCTATCAGAGACTAGCGAGGGCATAATTGATCTAGAGACATACCTACTACACTCATTTGGAAATCGAACGCGAATCGATTACGGATCAGGCCATGAGCTGAACTTCATTTGCTTCCTTCTATGCCTTTATCGGACCGGAATTGTCACCAAAGATGACTTCCCCGCTTTAGTTTTGAAGGTTTTCAACCGATATATTGCGCTAATGCGTACACTGCAATCTGTATACTGGCTCGAACCTGCCGGATCTCACGGAGTGTGGGGCTTGGATGACTATCATTTCCTTCCTTTTCTCTTTGGAGCAGCACAGTTGTCGAAGCACAAGTATCTTCGTCCGCGAAGTATACATGACAATGATGTTCTGGAAATGTATGCCAAAGATTACATGTACTTAGGAGCGATTGCGTTTATAAACGGCGTGAAAACAGCATCGTTACGTTGGAGCTCGCCTATGCTGGATGACATTTCTGGAGTAAAGACTTGGTCAAAGGTCAGTGAAGGAATGGTCAAAATGTACAAGACAGAGGTACTTGGTAAAGTGCCTATTATGCAGCATTTCCTTTTTGGTAAGATTCTCTCAATTGAAGAACTACCAAGTGAGAAGCCCGGTGCAGCTAATACCACGACAGAGCATGAAGGACATGTTCATGCTGAAGGCATATGGGGAGATTGTTGTGGTATTAAAGTACCTAGTTCTATTGCAGCCAATCAATTAAACCACGAAGGCCAGCTACGAAGTATCCCTGCCGGCTCTGTTCGTCCTATTCCTTTTGATTAATGTACTTTTTCTAGTATTACTAAAGAGAAATAAATGAAATTAATATTACACTGAGCAGTGCCCCACATAACTAACGCACCCACAGTAGGGAGATGCATCATCTCCTGTCGTAAAATATAAGAAAACCACCAAAGAATATGAACAGCTATAATCAAAACAAACTCCTTTTAGAACCGCCAACCAAATTAAAAGAAATTAAAAGATGAAATCATTAAAGCGCCTTATAGACTAACAAGGACGCATATAAGTACTATTTGTCCGACAGCTTATGCTAGGACTATAAGATAATAAATGCAACAGGTTCACGATAGCCCGCTTTTCGAAAAATAAAAAAAAAATCATTGAGGCTGTATCGTCAGGGTCGAGAGCTTCGCTACATTACTCGAGAGGTGTTGATGACAATCAAGATAAATGCAAGCGCGATAAACTAGGGATTCATGTTAGCTTAAGTTAATTCACTATAACAAAATACACATACAAGGACAGCAAAAACAGTGATAAGGAAGATGGAAGCTCTGCTGGGAGGGAACTTGCCGCGCTGCACCCAGATAGCGGTGATGTAGTAACGGTAGGTTCCAATGACCATGAGGGCGATAGCAAGAAGGATAAAGCCAGCTAGAATACACATCAGCATCTTCATATCAAGAAGTAGTAAAACCAGAACCGGAGCTCACCTCCGATAATCTTTCCGGCAATCAAAATACCATCGCCGTAGCCACGGAAAGCAGAGGTAACTGCAAGGCCGACGGTGGTGAACGAGAGCGATGTTCGCGTCCAGGCGAGGTAGTTACGCTCGTTGGCGAGGTGATCTCTGGCAACCGGGCCCTTGTTTTCAAGCAGCATGTTTGGCATATTCCGCAAGATTGTACCGGCCTTCTCGTACTGGATGAGCAGCGGGAAGCCGTAGTCGTTGCCCTTCATGCTCATGAGCTCCTCTTCGGAGACGGTCGTGCCCAGATCGGTGGCAGTAGGGGCGAATCCCGAGGACGAGGCAGTCGAAGCGTCGTCCGAGAGCAAAGCAGCCTTTTCATTTGGCGCAGCGCGATGGTATAGAGCAGACATTGTGTGTATGTTGTTGTATGATAGCAGGCCTGGACAGGTGTTGCGGAGATAGTCAACGGACGCCCTTCGCCTCTCCGAGCAAAAAAGGGACGCTATTCCTATCGACACTTACGGCTATCGCGATAGCATCGTGACTAATCAGCACGTGATTAAAATCACGTGTAGAGTCACGTGCATTTCCGCAGAGGTGGAGTCAATTGGCAATGATTGCGGAGACAGAAGCCTCGGATATCAGGTCGCAGTGCAGGACAAGGAAAATCACCAGTACTGGACTGAGATATGAGCAGGTCGTCGTCAACAGCTGCAAATAGGCTATTACGAGAATACAAGACGAATCAGCTGGAAAAGACTGAGCATGTGTCTATAGCACCGGTCAGCGAGTCTGATTTGTTCCACTGGGTTGGGCATATTCGGGGTGCTCAAGGAACACCATACGAGGGTATGATCTATACCACTTTTGCTGCTATTGCGCTGTGATCTGACTGCTTGGGGTTGTATAGGAGGATCCTGGAAAATTGATATCAAAGTGCCTTCTTCGTATCCCCTGAATCCGCCGGAAATCAAATTCATTACTCGAATATGCCATCCAAATGTTGACTGGAAGGTCCTCATTCCTCCTTCTACTACTTAAAATATACACAATGTTGACAGCCTCTTTAGAATGGATCTATTTGTCTTGATATACTCAAAGACCGATGGACTGCAGCTTTCACTCTCCATTCGACCTGTATGACCATAGTTGCTCTGCTGAATGATCCAGAGCCAAACAGTCCTTTTAACGTTGATATAGGTATGTTTACTCTGCTTTTATTTTATATATTGCAGTTCTAATATATCTAGCTAATGTAATGCGCTTTGGAGATAACGAGGCTGCAGAGAGCCTGGTGCGCTATTTCACATACAAATATGCCAGCAAACAAATATGACATCCAATTCACATGAAGGCGTTCGGTTTTATTAATGGAAACTTTCGGAGGCTATATTAAGTAGCTTAATGACATAATTTAAAATGATAATATATACACAGGAGTCGTAAATCCTATAACTAACATGCGAAGTAAACCCACCCCTTACGAGCCCATCTTTCTCTTAAGAGCGCGCTCAGCTCTCCGTCTCTTCCGTAGTTTATGCTTCTTCATTTTTAGCCTTCGCTTTCTCACAACGCTAGTCATATGCATTTCATTAGCAGCCTTGGGGGACTGGTGACCGCTCACTCGGTGCAGACGTGGCGCAATAATTGGCAGGTCATTATTAGCAACCTCTTGTGACGGCTCATACTCCTCCACATAGCGGTCCTCGCCATCCTGTTCTATCATCGAGACAAGGGCGTAGTAGCCGCGCTTGTCCAAGCGCTTTTGAAGCTCTTTCATTCCTTGCATATCTAGGTCCATCATAGCAAAGCATTTCAGGGTAGACAATAAATCTGCAGATCCCAAAATATCATTTGATGTCTCGTCTATAATGCCATTAGCAACCGCGTCAAACTTTCCAACAACGATTTTCATTGCCGCATTTGAGATTGCTGACTTGCGTGGCTCCGTCGAACCAGGCGCGGAAGGAGGGCGGTTGCCACGCATTTGCTCGAGCACTGAGCTAGGAAGAGAAGCCATGACAGGGTCAAGCACTGCTCCGCTAGCAGAAGAGGTACCGAGAGGGTAGTTGAACGACGACATATCTAACTCGACGGGTGCCTCTCCCGCAAGCTCCATTTCAGGTGTAAGGAAGCTGATCGAACTGACACCAGAGAGTGATGGCGCGGATGCTGCAATGGATTGCGTAAAAGGGAGAGGACGAAATCCAGCAAAGAAGGAGTCGTAAGCCAAATCTAAACAACGAATTAGACACATTCAAAAAAAAAGAGCAAGCAAATAACAGGACATACTTGACAAGTTGCTGTGTCCCATAAGAGGCGCCTTCATTGTTCCGCTCTTCGCGGCGGCGACCGCAGTCTGCGCAGCACCGCCCGAAACAACGCGCTTCAACGACTTCCGAGCTCGATGTGCTCGTAAACTTCTCGATGACGACGACGACGAAGACGACGAGTAATTTCGAGACTGAAGAAGGGCTCTCGAAGTTGACGACGGTGCAGGCGCAGGCCGAGCGGGGAGAAGCACTTTCCACAGCAACGTTTTCACAGCCATTGCGACCAATCTGCTCTCTTACAGTGGCTGTTTATCAGAGAGTAAACCAGGCTTATGGAAAAACTGCACAGAACAAAGACAACAAGTCAATCGTGCCGAAGATGCTGGTGCTGTTTCGTGAATGACGAAAAGATTCGAGAGACGAAAACGAATGAAAATGTGCTGATTCACTGCGGCGCTTTGTGCACCAAAATAAGACTCTCACGCTGGACTTGGTCTTGGTGTTTCCTCGCAGCGCTTGGATTCTGCTGCTTTAATAGCAAGTTGATTATTTAATAGACTCTTTAGAATAGCATAAAATGCATTCACTTGCTATAATACCTTGCAGTGCAGAGCGATTAGCAGTGTGATGGTGTCGTGGATCTATACCCGGTATACTTAATACCACTATAACTATAAGCTATACACTAACTTGGGCACAGTAATACTGGTCTTTATTCACCCCTGAATATCGAAACCGTCACCAAACTCTAAAAAGTTTTCGGAATCCATTGAATAACACGAATTGTTTAATCATTCTCCAAAAGTGATCCAGAGACAATAGTAAACAATGAGCGACGAAGATATTGCTTTGGGAGACAACGCACTGTTTGAGGAGCCTGAGGACTATTATAAGCCGCCGGTTCCTCCGTCATTCGACACATATGACCGGAAACCGGAGTATATCACAGATGGACAGTATGCGGTATCTCTATTGTATCTACTATAGCTCATTCTAATCTTTTTTTATCAGACCCTCGAAAATTACACTTAGATTAGTTGGAAAGTCACCATTGTGGGGTCATTTACTATGGAACGCGTCAAAAGTTACAGCCAACTACCTCGAAGAGCACGCCAGCACACTCCTGACCGACAAAACCGTCCTCGAGCTGGGCGCAGGTGCTGGCCTTCCTTCCTTCATTGCTGGAATCCATGGCGCTAGCCGGGTAGTAATTACTGACTATCCCGAGATTGAGCTCATTGAGAATATCGAATACAATGTAGAGCACGTTGAAGGAATCGATCAGAAGAAGTTTGAAGTTGCCGGATACGTTTGGGGTAACGACGCAACTCCATTAAAAGAGTACCTCGGTCCCGATGGCAAAGACGATGGTTACGATCTCGTAATTTTATCCGATGTCGTTTTCAACCACTCAGAACACGCCAAACTACTCAAGACTTGCTGGGACACACTATCACGAACGAACAAAGACGCAAAGGTATTTGTCGTCTTCACGCCACATCGCGCGCGTCTTGTTCATCGCGATTTCCAGTTCTTCGACGATGCAAAGGAGATGGGATTCAAGGTTGAGAAACTATTTGAGGAGAAGTGGTGGCCGATGTTTATCGAGGATGACGCTTCAAAAGACATTCGAAGTATGGTTTACGGATACTTCCTTAGTTTTTAAGTCATAACAACAATAATTCATTAAAGAATAAATCACATTTCACATTCATATCGTTCAGTCGTAAGTCATTAAATCAGGAGATTGTCTCTCCATTCGTATCCCGTTGGTATCACAAACTTGCCTAAAACAGCAAGGCAATGCTCAAATTCACTTTTCCAGTCTTAATGTAAAGACCAACCCAAACAATCCAACCAATACACATTCAAATCAAAAAAATCATGTCAAATAAAATCAACCAATAGATCGTGCACTATGTCCATGATGGCGATGGTGTCTTCTACCAAGGCCATCTCGCTTACTCTTCTTAGATGTGGTAGTTCCGAACCGCAATGCAATATCAGCTTCTGAGTCGCAAGCGATGGCAAACGACGTCGAAGACTCGTCGCCAGAGGGCAAAGCACGGCACACAGTACCTGCACCACAGTCAAATGTCACCCAAGCACCGGAGTTGCATTGACCAAACAAGTCGCCTACACAGCCGAGCGAACCATCGGTGCAGGTAGAAGATGTTGTGAGCGTTTGATAGTAATCGTTCATACAAGCTGCGAGTGGCGTTCCGGTCAGACCGTCACAGTTCGCATCTACAGCTGATGACGACGCTGAGGCGGCAGCGGCCACCGAAGTCGATGTTGAGGAGGCGGCGGTAACAGCTAACGGTGTACCAACATAGGCATTCAGCACAACAGAGCTAGCCACAGTAACAGTAGAAAGAGTTGGCACAGCTGAAGTTGACGAAACTGTCAGAGTAAGATAAGACGTCAAGGTGAGTGTGCTGGGATTAGGAACTACAATGGTCGATGTAGTTTCTAAAGACGAGGAGGTCGAAGCTTGATATGTTGATACAGAATCAGCCATCGAAGTGGTGGATGATGCACTAGCAACAATAGGAGTCGCGACTGTCGAGGATGCGGAAGTAGTAGTCGACGCGGTTACATAAAAGTTCTGAGCATCCATGCTCGAGAACACAGCAGACTCAATCACAGCTCCGCTGGTAGAAGTGGCGGCGGCAATTGCAGTGCTGGTTGATTGCGCAGTCGAATCAGAATCAGAGCTGGTGCCAAGGGAGCTCAGCATGCTCTTAATTCCAGCTGCAAATGTAACACCATCAACTTCGTTGGTAAATGCTTGACTGGCATCCCAAATCATGACACCTCCAAGGCTTGATTTGTCGGAGATATCGCTCATAAGGGATTGCAAGCTATCAGGAGTAACATATCCTGATCCGGCAGCCGACGAGCTTCCTGGAACACCGACATACAACTTAACATCTGCATTCTTAGCAGTAGTTGAGACCCAGTTCATCCAGTCAGTGTCATAATTGAAAGTCGAAGGGGAGTTGACACCACAGTTGTTGTTATAAAACTGAATGAAAACAAAATCAAACCAGGCATTATCCAATGCATCGCCTATACTAGCATCAGGAAAGGGGCATTGAGGAGCCGCAGAAATATAATAATCTCCACCCGAATACAAAGTGCGCATCTGGTTAACAAATGCAGCGTAACCGGTAGGATTGTTGTTCTCAATATCAAGATCAAATCCATCGACAATAGAAGTACCGAAAGGTCGAGTGTCAGATGTTCCACCACCAAACAGATTCCACATAGTCGTAGCAAAGTCAGAAGCCTGAGAATCATCTGTGAATCCGTATGTTCCAACTGCTCCACCAAGAGAAAGCAGGACCTTCTTTCCTTTTGACTGGCAGGTTTCGATATCTGATCTATACAAGGAATTAGCCTCGTCATTCATTAACGCCTGTATTCGCCACTACTTACGCAATTTGATCGCACTGCAAAAGAGTAGTCCCAGAGAAAGTATCAGAGCAGGCATTTGCAAAATTCACTTCAGGAAGATCATCTGAGGCGAAGAACGTGGTCAAGAAAGCAAGGATAACGATATCAACGTCATCACTGTCACAATAGGTGGCAAGTGACTGCTGCGAGCCAGCAGAAGCTTGGCCCCAATAGACTGCCACATTATTACTCGAAGAAGCGGAATATGCATTAACGAACGAACTGCAGAAAATAAAAATGGTCGCGACGAAGGAAAAGAGAACGAATGACAGCATATTGAAACGAATGGCTGAGTTGGAATGGAGTCGATACTAGAGACAAAAGGTCTCCACAATCAAAGATCAGGATATAAAATATGATACAAAAAAAAATTGAAAATGCGTCTTTTGACAAATTCCAGCATCTTGAACAAGTTGCGGCCTCGTACAACGTTTTAAAAGAGGAGCTGCTGCTTGCTATGAAGGGGTGAGCAGGTCCAAACGCAGAGACTCCCGCAAGGGGCGAATCTGCATTCCTCAGCTCCAGACTCCGACGCGCCGCGTTTCTTTACTCGCAATTTTTGTGAGCGCACGATCTTTAAATAGACAAATGGATCAGTATTGTTTGTTCTTACTGTATTCTAGGAGCTCAGTGCTTACTATTTTTACTGTCAATTGAAGATATAAGATTCGAATCTGCGTCGCTTTCGCCACGATAACCAGAGCCACTGAACGCGTCCAGACCAACTATTAACATAGATTAGAAAATCTATTTATTGAACCAGTCTAAGAATTTCCTGCAGTTACCGCTAATAGCAATAACCGTACCTGACGAAGAGTGCCGAAAGCACTCACTCGGGTGCGTTCAGAATCAGGGATAAAAATACACGCGCCTCAGCCGCACCTCGCGTACCCGTTATGCTTTGCCCCTGGCTGTTAACTCGCGTATTTGTTTGACGCGTTTGGTACAAGGCTGGTAAACTCGAGACCGTCCCAAGAGTAGTAAACTCATTAGTTGATGAGCCAAGAAGTTGAAAGTGGTGCTGAGTTAAACAGAAGTGGCTCAATTTGCGCGAGTGCGCAGTGTCATAACGTAACCAGGTAAAAACCTGTGTACGGATTTGTGAAGGGGAGGGGGAGCCAGAAAACACCTCAGTAGGTAGACCCATGCCGTTTCGGCACCAACGGAAAGCTTTACGAGCTCACGATTCCTGTGTAGCAAGCACCTGAGGAAGACTGGCGCCAGCACGAGCCAACAAAACCCTCATTCTAGCCAGTTCTTGTTCAATCTCGCCATCGCGATAGATCAAGTTTTGCTGCACATTTGGCACTGGATCTGAAAATTGCGAAATTAAACCATGGAGTTCAGTTACCTGTGCTAGGTTTTGCTCCGCGTTCGTAAGCGCAGAGGACAATGCTAGTAGCTCATCGCGTAACAATTGATATCTGCTTAAAGTCAGCGACCGAGCCTCTGAATAAAATAGTATTAGTTGTTTATACCGAGATAAATCTTCGGGGTCACTGTCTCCCGATATGCCAGCAGCCTCCTCCCAAGTCTCGGGCAGAACGTCAATAGCGCTTATGATGTTAGATTCTATAATGAAAATAATCGATTTGATGAATTAGCCTACCCATTCTCAGTAAGAGCAGTCTCCCCTCTCAATACAGCTTCAAGTGGAGAAGCAGCAATACTTGCAACTGAAGAGGCTCCAGTTCTGGCCGATAAAAACCGCTCTTGATGCAGATTGTTCACTTGAGCGGCTATCTGATGTATTGCCTGCGTCGAAAAGGTTTCTCTGACGAACTTTCCCTGCATAGTATGCACTGATATATCACGTTAATTTCAACAATAACCCATGAAAAAGAACGTTAGCTCACCGGTCGACAAAGCCCTCGCTACTGCGCGATCATTGGCAAGTTCTGGGTACTCCTCTTTCCATTCACGCGTAGGCTCCAGCAAAGTCTTGAAAACGCGTACTTGCGATTCTACGAATGCGCGTTTGGAATCGTACACACTAGACGGAGTAACCATTTTTTCTTCTAATACTTTGAAAATAGCAAAAGGCTTTGGCTGCTTGAAGTAATGCTGTATCAAAGAAGTGTTGACGCTGGTAAGCGGTAGAACGCAGGCACCGCGTAGATGCGACGGGTTATTTAGGGTTTGCGGTTTACGCGTCTCCCGCTATTGCGTCAACTAATCAACCACAGAGCATACCAGTAACTTGAATTAAATATCACTATATTAAAGAAATTTAAGATTGTTATAGAATTTTTTAAAAAGTATCTTTTGCAGCTCAAACTAATAGACTACAGGCGACTCTAAGTCAGACACCACGCGTAACAAGGAATCATCAATCCAAATTATCCCGCAACGGCTACCCATCCAATGCAACTTCCAAAGCTCGAGAAGTAATACTCCATCACAGTATTACTGCGTTTTCTTTGATTCCTCCACCGCAGCGGCATGAATCATACTGAATTTCTCAAAGTCTGGGAAGACTTCCGGTCCAAGCACATTAATAGTCTCCGTGACTTCCTTTGCAAGTTCCTCTCTTGTCTGTTTCAGCTTTGCCATAGCATTAAAGTAGTTCGGATTCAAACAAGTAATTAATGGCTTCAAAGACTTGAAAATATCCATACCGATCTCGCCAATTCGCAGTGCTGCGTAGGTTATCATAGGGAAAACAATCATAGCGCCAAGAGTGATCAGCCACACTGGCCGTATTTGCGGGAAAAGATCATAACGATAAATAACCCAAGTAGCAAGTATCGCGTAAATCCAATCTAATGCAGGAGCAAGAACAAGAGCAACGAGTACTTTCCATGTTGCAATGACATCTCTAGCCTGAAGTTTAACAGATGAGGCTTTGAGAGCTTCGGCAGCTTTTCGCTTCGAGATCTGCTTGGTCGCAATGAAAATGGGACCAAAGAGGATAGTTCCAGGTAAAGCTCCAAGAGCTAGTACGATCAGCTTTGCGGTTCGGTAGGCGAGTTTTCCAAGAATTACGGTTGTAGACAATTTTGCGTATTCAACTTGATGATCCAATATTCCCAAGTGCTGCAATTGACGATTGTATGCCGCGACGGTCTTGCGTAGATGGATGATACGTATATCATCCTTATACTTCGTATACCCGACAACAAGTCTTCGATTCATTTCAATAACCATGGAGAGAGGGACTTTCATCTGTGCAGGCTTGTATAATCGTCGCGCCGCCTGAATGACCATAAGGGTATCATAATCGGGAGATGTTAAAGTAACAGTCAGAAGTGCGTTCTTGATCGTTTCAAGCATAGCAGAAACGGCTTGATGTTTTGCGTCTCCGCCTTTGACATATTTCTCAACAAGATCTCTGGGTACATCAATGGGAGTGCCGAATTCAATGACAGCACGGGATCTAAACTTATGTGGATGGAAATAGTTCATTCCGCAGGGAACAATTTTAACGTCGCATTTAGCGCTGCTAGCAATAGCTCCTAAAGCCATGATAGCCGCTCCGGCCTTCAGAGGCAATAAATCAGGTCTATCGTGTGAGCCGCCTTCGGGGAAGATACCGATGCATCCGCCGTTGTGTAAATGAGAGTAGACGTTACGAAACATCTCCTCATGGCTAACTTTGGGGCATTTCTTGAAAGAAGAAGGGCCCGAAAGAAGATACTCCACAGCCTTCTCTTTGAACCCTGACTTGAGGATCAACTCCTCGTCGGACACAATCTCTTCGATTGGTGCGGTACCCAGAGATTTAGGCAGCATAATCAAGCCACCAACCTCAAGTTCCTTTGTAAAATTGGTCTTAAAGCCCTTAATGATCAAAGGCTGATCTTTACGCTGAATCATGATAGTTCCCTTAGCTGAGGATGCAAGATCCTGAGGGCGATCGACGGCAATGGGAGACGACATCTTGGCCATCGGTCCAATGAAGGCTTGCTTAAGCGATTTTGAAGCAGTGAGGAACGACACTCGACGGCCGGAGTTCAGCTGGATCTGTCGCATCAACAAAACAGGATCAATGAACTAGAAGGGCTATGTTAGACTAGATTCAATAGGCGGAGTGCATGCATACGTACTTGGTTTGCATGCGGTGCGGCCACAAATATAACGGGGCCATCTTTGGGGATATGAAAGGCGCCCCGGGCTTTGATTTCTCTAAAGAAAAGATCAAAGGCAACTATCAGAGTCAGAATTATTAATGTGATTTATAAGCAGCATAATCAAAACGTACCAGAAAGAATCCAGACGATTGTATCGTAAAAGAAGGATTTCGAGCTGGATTCCTTGTCGATTGATCTCACTGGAGAACGAGTTACAGATCCGTTAGCTTTCTGCTTCTCCGAATGCTTTCCATTGGTTTCCAACAAGGCGGTACTTTCTTCCATAGAATGAATACTGGTTACTTCGAAAACAAGCACAAGTCTGGGGTTCTGTGTGTTGATAGAAGGTTAAAGGAAGCGAACAGTCCAGCTATCCGCTAGGCGGCTCCACAAAGGCGACTCACACTAAGGCTTAGCTGAGTTTGAAGCGCAGCCGTCATGAAACCTAAACTAGCTGCAAAAGAGCAGCAGAATCAAATTACAGAATGGACTTTTTAATTAGACAGAAGATAGGGATTGCTGCTGATTTATTGCAGTAATACTGCTATTCCATATGTACAATCTTATCAGCAGGTGCTGCTGCTCACTCTATACTATTTAAACATTCTAACTAGGTCGACAGTCAGTCTAAACGAAAGCAGCAAATATGTTCCATGCCTCCAAAACCTCATAGACATCCCATGGTGTTATTTCTAAAATGTATACTCTTCTTCCATGCCCGTCAATGCCTGCAAAATGGTCTGATATGCAAACAGCATGATGCTGCTCTGTATCGACGTCCACACAAATCGGGGACCCACCCCCGCAAACAGACCCCTGATTCCTTCAGCTCTATATATAACCTTCAATGCTTGAATTGTGCTTTCAGACCCTATCCGGACTACACTGGAAGACGAGCTAGGAGGCGATGCACCGGCAATTTGGGTATTAGCCGATGTGTGAAGTCCTTTTGTTTGCGTGGATAACAGTTTGCCGCCTTCTGTTTTGAGAATTGCTGCTGGTTGAACAGAATGCATATGCGCATATTCCGACTGAGTCTGAATCCTAGTCTTAATTACATCTATAAACCCGTTAGTACATAAACACACGGCAAGAGACCGAGGAGCAATTACCTAAAGGAGTTGTCATAACACCAGAAATGCCTCCAGCGGCTGCTCCAGTTAACAGTTCCTCCCAGAAGCCCAGATGCTGGGACCCATTGATAGCCTGAGCAGCGGTTCTAAATCTCTCTGTAATTCTTATTAGCATTATAACTTTTAACAGCACCGAATTAAGCCGCAGCCTACCGTAAAATGCTAGCTGAAGCGCGGAAAATGGTAAATCTCGCACTAGTGTGGCTTTGTATCCGAAGAATAGAGTAGTCCATCCCTCTTGTTTGATGATCTATGATTATTACAGATTAGTTTGGTTATTAACTTGTAACAAATAATAGTGGCATACAGTTTGAATAGCATGCGCTGTTCCTTTATAATTGTATCCGCTGTAAAAATGAGGATTATTGTATCTTCCTTGTAACTGCAATCTAGTTTTGAGAACTTCTGATGGGACGTAAATGATAGAGGCAGCAAAGTCTCCGAGGAATCCAGATGTGAGGTATGTGATTGTTTCAGGCATTCCCAAGCCAAGAAGCTGTCTTTTGGTGAATTCGTACGTGACGAAGAATATTGATGTCCCGGGCACTACACGATAATTAGTATCATACCGCGCATTCAGTCTATAATAGTGACATACAGCTTCCAAGCATTGCCGGTATAAAACCTCCGTAAAGACCCTTTGAGAAACCTTCTTCTTTGAATATAGTGGCGTAGGCTCTCAGCATTCCGTGATACTTGAGAGCAGTTGGTGCACCTTGCTGTCGGGTTTTCACGGTATCTAGAGAATGCATACTTCCGTCGCCCATCATACCTCCTAGTCCACCCGCGACCATGTTCTAAACCATCAAAAATTAACGCTTGCTAAAAATTGCGGATAAAGAGATACTGACAAATAAAAGAGTGGGTTGGCATTTTCTTGTGTCGTCTGAGGCATATGTTGCTGGCAGTGCGCTAGAAACAAGTATGCTCTTGTCCGCCGACGCCGCCGGTACTGTAGAAGCACCAATCATGCTTCTTTATGTATGATACGTCTTCTATCCTTGAGAGTATGATCCGTGAGGAAGAGGTAGGATGAGTAGCGGTTCCGACGCTGACAATCTGGTGATATTGGGAAGATTGATGACGTCTCTTTGGTGCGGTGCGACGCTAAATGAGATTCGACATTTTCAAGCACAAATGTAAGATAGTTCCCAAACAAACAAAAGCACTATAACCGTATGAAATTGCACCCCAAAAGAAACAGTTGTAATTGGCACTGCAAACAGGCTCTGAAAGCAGGCACGCGTGGCTCTTCGAATCGAACTCTTTCAACGACGCCGCTCAACGAAAAAAAATGGACGCGGATGAGTAAACTGAGTCTCTTAGGGTTTCTTGTTTGGGACAGAGAGGTTAGGGTGTTTTTATTGTTTGTTTACCCTGCCTGATTTGGCTTTGTTTTGGTTTGGTGTTTGCACAATCACCGCAACGCGCTCTCTTAGCTGCATTGCTCCCCGCTCTTGCTCTTGTTTGTTCCGCTGCATGCGCTTCTGTTACGTGTCGTATTTGTTGAGCTGCAATGTTTTCTAAATCTCGCCTTACCTCCATGAAAAAGAAGGAGCTTGTCGATCTGGCTACTGAGCTCGGTGTTGAGTGCGTATTCTACTCGCTCCCCCAGGATCTCATTCCGTGATCCTGTTCGAAGGCCGTGAATCAGCTCGGACTAATTATTTTGCCCTCTAGCTCCGACGGCTTGAAAAATGACCTTGAAGCCAGAATCGGCCAGTATCTCTCTATGAATCAGACTACTCTGCATGATGATGCGCGCTTTGCTTCCCTCTATAGAGGTATCACGTCGAGTCCTGGTCCGGCCGGCTCAGCTGGAACCCGCCGTCGCAGCACCGTTACTAAGAAGAGTCCAATGTGCGTATTTTTTTTTCAGATAACGCTTACGCGTCTGTTGTTCTAATTTGCCTTTCTATAGACCTTCTGAGAAGAAACTCGTCATGCCTTCTTCACCCATTGCTGCCATGAAATCGCCCTCTATGGAATCTACCGAAAGCTCTCCTGAAAGCTCTCCCGAACCTGAATCGGTTGATGAGGAATTCTCTGAATCTTTTCTTTCTCTTATAAAAGGAAAGATCAGTGGAGTGGTTTCTTCTGCTGGATCTACCGTGAGCTCAACGACCGAATCCTCTGTCGCATACGCCCAGCAGTCTGGCTTCAAACTTCGCTCAAAGATCTCGTCAATATCAGCTCTTGAGAAGTGCGAAGCTTTTTACGAGCTTGCTCTCATTTTAAAGCACCAGTTTCCCTTTACTCTGAAAGTTGATGAGATCACTGTTTCGTTCGGTGGCCCAACATTCAAGACCCCAGTATTTTATCTTCCTAATCCCTACTCAGTGACTACCTACGAGCCTTTCTGGGAACCCGTTCTCTTTTGGGCGTTCTATATGCTTCTTATCCCTTTGGTATTGTCTTTCTTCATTAATTTCACAGCAGCCAAGTCAGTGCCTGCGCGTGCGCGCCACACTTTTGACCCTGTGACTTATAATGCGACCAAGATTCTTACAGCGTATATTCTGTTTATTCAGCTGAATGTTGCCACTGATAGTTTTGTTGCGGGATCAACCACTGTTGTTGCTAGCCATGCTGTTACACCGAAGCTTCCATTTGCTGGAAGCGAGCCATTTGTCAGAGCTCTGCTTGGCAATATCCCATACATCGGCGGAGCAGTAGGAATTCTTGCCTCGTTATATGTCGCAATTTTGTTCTAAACAATACACAGACAGGTTAATGAGCTGCGGTGATTTTGGGGGAGTGTATGATATGAGACAGTGTATTGTAAGATTATAATGCTCAGATGTAGGAATCAGAGGCGTTATGGTTATGTTTATTCTAATCTTAAGAAGTATGAGGTGGTTAACCTACATATCGTTTGCGACAGAAAGAACATGATTCTGTCAGTGACTATTTACGTGTATTTTTATGTTTGTGGTGTCTTATTGTGTTTTTGTATGGAAATAAGCAGGAGAGCAGACCCGTGGATTTTGGTGTATATTAGTTATTTAGTATATGATAATTGCCAGCTACAGAAATCGAGACTCTATGTTGTGATTCCAACAAACTGAATGATGACTATCCAGATCTCAAAACTGAGTAAACCAGTGCGCAGCATACAGAAGGTGCAAGCATATGCCGGTTTCGATCAGGCACCAATCCTGGTCACGTGCCCGAATTGGCTTTGCTTGACTCAGAAATTCCTAGCCGCAAACAAGCGCGTCATACGCAGGACTAATATAAGAAGGCATTCAGTTCCTGATCACTTAGGTGTATTGTATTCGTCTGTCATGAGTGAAGATATCTCAGAGAAGCTTGCGCTGTTGGGCCTGACCGACCAGAAGCTCTCAGACGCCTTGAAGAACAAGAAGCTTGCTGCTGCTTTGTCTGCCGTTGCCAGCGAGACCGGCTTGACTTCTCCTGTTGAAGACAAGGCCACTGCTTCATTGCTTCAGTCATTGGCATCCTCAACTAAAGATGTAACGGAACCTGGTGTGTTGAGCGCGCGACCGCTGGTCATTGACGCGATTTTGGCTCGTAAGATCAAGGCTACTGTGCAGGTTGATGGTGAGTTTTCTTTTGGAGAGAGGCGATGTGATATGATACTAACGATGTGACAGCTGCTGCTGCGTATATCAAGTCCGCTGGTGAGAAATCAAACGCTGCGGACCTTGAGGAAGCTTCTGGTGTTGGTGAGCACTATACTCTAATTAGCACCTAAGGGCAATATGCTAACTAAATGATCAGGCAAGGAAGCGACTCCCGACCAGATCAAAGACGAAATTTCTAATTACTTTACCGAAAACAATGAATCAATTACGACTAACCGATACAAGTCTATTCCAAGTCTTATGTCTGGTATCAAGCGTCTGCCTGGATTGAAGTGGGCAGCGCCAGCTGAAGTCAAGGCTGCAATTGACGCCAAGTTATTGGAAGTTTTGGGACCTAAAGATGAGCGTGATGCTCCGCCTAAGAAGGTGAAGAAGGAGAAGGCTACTCTAAACACTCCTGCTGCCGCCCCTGAGGCTAAGAAAGCCCGGAACATGTTTACAGAAGGATTTTTGGGCGATCTTCACAAACCAGGCGGAAACGAGCAGACTAGACCTGAGTTGATGGAAGAGCATTTGAAGGCGACTGGTGGCATCGTTGTCACTAGATTTCCTCCCGAGCCTAATGGATATTTGCATATTGGACATAGCAAGGCTATTGCTGTTAACTTTGGTTACGCCAAGTTTAACAATGGTATTTGCTATTTGCGATACGATGACACAAATCCTGAGGCTGAGGAAGAAAGGTATTTCACTGCTATTCTTGAGATCATCACCTGGCTTGGTTTCAAACCTTACAAGATCACATACTCCTCTGATCATTTCCAGAGACTATACGATTTAGGCGAGGAGCTTATTAGACGCGACAAGGGATATGTTTGTTTCTGTACTGCCGAAGAGGTGCACACTAACCGTGGTCTTCACGGCGGTGCACGAATTGCCTGTGCGCATCGCAGCAAGCCCGTTGAAGAGTCGCTTGAAGAGTTTAGAGCTATGCGTGATGGCAAGTATAGTCCTGGTGAGGCTACGATGCGAATGAAGATGGACTTGGAAGATCCCAATCCTCAAATGTGGGATCTTGTTGCATACCGTGTTCTCAATGCTTCTCATCATCGTACTGGCGATAAGTGGAAGATCTATCCTACTTATGATTTCACTCACTGTTTGTGTGATTCTTTTGAGAACATTTCTCATTCTCTCTGTACCACTGAGTTTTATCTCTCTCGCCAGTCGTATGAGTGGCTTTGCGATGCTCTTGATATTTACAAGCCTGCTCAGCGCGAGTATGGTCGTCTGAACATTACCGGATCGATCATGTCGAAGCGGAAGATTGCGCGCTTGGTTAACGAGAAGTATGTTTCAGACTGGGATGATCCGCGATTGTTCACTTTGGTTGCGATTCGTCGTCGTGGTGTCCCTCCTGATGCTATTCTCGCTTTTGTCAATGAGCTCGGTGTGACTACTACCAATAGCAATATCCAGGTTGGACGATTTGAGGCTTCGATTAGAAAATATTTGGAAGATACTACGCCTCGGTTGATGCTCGTTCCTGATCCTATTCCTATGGTTTTGGAGAACCTGCCCGATGACTACGTTGAGGAGATCTCACTGCCATACAAGCCCGGTGCTCCCGAGCTTGGAGAGCACACAGTGCCGTTTGCAAAGACTGTCTACATTGATCGATCAGATTTCCGCGAGACTGACTCGGCTGACTACTTCCGTCTTGCACCGGGCAAATCTGTTGGTCTTTTGAAGGTTCCATATACGGTTCGCGTCACTTCGTTCACAAAAGATTCCGAGACTGGGAAAGTCACTGAGATTAGAGCCGTGTACGAGAATGATAAGAAGATCAAGCCAAAGACTTATATCCAGTGGGTCGCTCTCTCGCCCGCACACTCCTCCCCGATCAAAGTCTCTGAAGTGCGCAGTTTCAACCGCCTGTTCTTATCCGAAAACCCTGAATCAAACCCTGATGGTTTCCTGGCCGACATCAACCCGAACTCACTCGATCTCTACAAGAACGCCGTGATCGAGATCGGATTCGATGACTTCAAGAAGAAGTTTGTAAAGCCTGGTTCGGGACCTGAAAGTATGCGATTCCAGGGTATGAGAGTTGGATATTTCTGTGTGGATAGAGAGGCTACTGAGGATAGTCTTATTCTGAACCGCATTGTGACATTGAAAGAGGATTCTAGCAAGGACTGATTACTTTTTTTTTGTCGCGGCTATTTGGCACTGTTCTTGATTTGCTATTTGTTTGTTTTTATTATTATTATTATTTTTGTTGTAATTTTGTATACAAGTTGCATATTACGTATATATTTTCTGATATAATTATACAATTTATTATTTTTTTCAATACTCTATAAACCAGCCCCCGCCAACAAAAAAAAATATGCCACCACCACCGCAATCCTGATACACGCCATATACAAGTATTACTGTCCATTGGCATTATACGCCTTTGTCAGATTCTTAAAATGCAATTTCTCTTGCGCAGCTAACATTCCCTCCGATTCGGAAATCACGGTATAGACGACAATATAGTTATTATACAAAAACTTCTCTCTTAATTTTGCATTTTCCTGCGCATCAGCGCGAGGATTATTTCCTGACGGAGAAGGGACTGTGATTTTTGTGCTGAATTTCGTGAGGAAGGCTTCGAATTCGTTGCGCAGGCGGACGACTGAGACTGAGACTGGCTCGGATTCCATGTCTTCAGGGCAGAGTTCCAAGATTCCGGCTAGGAAGGTCGCGAATTTCTGAGTCACGGGATGAGGCAGGACTGAGGATACATGCGAGGAAGAAAGCATGGAGGAGAGGCCGCTGAATGCGTTGCTTGCGCTTCGGGAGAGACTTGTTGAGCCGGATTCTGTAGGTGGTTTGCCGGAGAGTTTGCGGAGGTTATCGGAGTGTGCGTTCATGATGTGTTGGAAGCGTGGCCAGAGAAGCATGTTGATGTTGTGGCAGTATGCTTCCATTACTGGAACTTTTCTTCGTTGAAGCTCGAATTCGAGAAGTTGGATGATCCGAATACAAAGTAGGATTCCGAACGCATCCATATGTGAGATATCAAGTAATCGTCGGATATATTCTTCGCCCAACTGAAACGTTGGTTTGAAAATCTCCTGGAATAGCTGGGCTTGCTGCTCTGGAGACTTGAATGTGAAAAAGTCGACGATGAAGAGGTATTCGGCACAGACATTGTCCATTAGTGCGAGATTAAAACTTCGGAAGCTCATTTCCATCCACATTACCTACATAATACGTCAGCCTTTCCCAAACAGAATACAAGACAAAAGAAGCTCATACATCGGTGCTCTGTTCGGCAGAGTTTTCCATCATAACAGAACTGTCAGTTGAGAAAATAATATTAATCCGTCTCCCCAACGTCAACGGATCGCTATGACTGCTAGAATATTGTGTGCGGGAGGCTGGTAAAATCTTTGTAGTTAATTCAGATCCGATAAGAGCAGACCTGTCGACTGTTCTGATTTTCAGCTTTTCGAGAGCTTTGATGTATCGAGTGAAATTGCTTGAATAGTACCATTTCATCGTGTTGATATATCCATGAGAGATTTCCTCAGCAAGTTGCCGATTGACATACGCCAAAAAAGCATACAGCTGCCGAAACTTCAAGCACACGCTATACTGCACAATCTGGGCATTCGTGTTTATCGCGCGCAGGTTCTTGATCTTGGCGGCAAAGAAGTCCCTGATTCGCTCGACTGCCTTTTCGGCGAGCATTTTGAGGATGGGTTCGATTTCGTCGATGAGAGCTATTGATTGACTGATTTTGCGGGCTTCAGATTTGAAGAGTTCCATTCGTTTCAAACGGGTATTCAGGATCTGGATTAATGAGATCCAATGAGTGTTGATTTCTCCTCTGATAATACTGTTGATGATGTTTGTTGGTATAAAGAGATCATCGATGAGTGCTGCCAGGTGCGCTTCGACCTCTTTGCGGTTCTCAAGTCTCCGGTTAAGGAATATTGACCGATTTTGCAATGTTTCGATTTCAGACGAGAGTAGGCCTAGATCCTTCTCAAACAACGAGAGATAATCTTCGACAGATGATAATACAGAGTCGCATTTTTGAATCGACACGTGAAGATCTTTGAATCGCTCGATTTGCTGTTCGTACTCTGCCGCGATACGTGTTTTATCCGGTTTTTCGTCGGCTACTTGGTCCCCTGTTGATTTCTCAAAGTATGAAAATATATCTTCGGATTCGAGCTCTTTTGCAAGAAGATCAGAGTCGATCTGGCCGATCAGGATGGACACATCAGCCTGTTCCGGTTCGTCTTTCGCAAGCGGTTTTGAGGAAACGGGCGACTTTGGCTCGAGGCCCTGCACCAGTATCAGTCAGTATCCAAATTGTTGTATGCATCAAATAAAATTTCTCACTTTGATCTTGATATAAGAACTATCACCATCGATAATCCGTCCGAGAACAGCCAACGGATCAACCTTGACTCCCGACTGTACAGGCTTCTCAGGCGACGCAGAAGTCTGTCGCGGAGCCGGCGCCGCTGAGACCGGAGTCCGTGCTACTGCCGACGGTAATTGAGGAGGCGGACGTTGCAAGAGAGACGTTCGCTGCTGGATAGATGCCTGTTGCTGCACAGGCTGTTGTGGTTGCTGCGGGGATGGCTGTTGAGCGAGGTTATTTGCGCTGCCATTGCTGATTGGAGGTTGACGCTGTGTGCGTCTGGTCGAATTCCAAATCTGCATAATCTTACAATCTGTACAGAGACTATAAATGCAAGAATACTATTCCCCTGCGCTCCGGGGCTGATGACGGACGAAGTTGGCTGTGGTTGATGCAGCACTTTCGACGCCCGTGTTTTGAGCATGCGGCTGGCTTTCACGCTCGTTTCCTAATCTAAACGGAGCATTTGGAGAATTATCGCTGCCACAGAAGATAGATAATGGATTCTATAGTTATTATAAAAGATTTCACTGTTTGCATTATGGAATTGAGTAGTTATCAGGTGTATCGTCCGAGATGGAGCTGAACTAGGACATCTACCAAACCGGATATCAAGAATGATAATATCAGAATGATAGATCAAAACCCAGTCGTAGCATCATTGTATAAGCGTATCAAATTTTTATTCCTGGACTAATATAAATGTAACAAGAACAACAACAAAAATAAAATACTAAAAAAGACAATTCTGCCCGTGCAACCCAGCTTTAACTTATTTTGAAAAAGAAACGCAAAATTTAATACGTAATAACAATTTAGAAAAGACAACATGAGAAAAAAAGTGATTTAGAAAAAAGGAAACTTTAACAAAAGAGGCATGGAGAGATAAGACATATATCGAAAGGTAAGATTTTTGGTTATGACGACACATTTAAGAGCCCTTGGGAGCCTCCTTGTAGGCGATGCAGGCCTCCTCACCCATGGCAGAGATGATGGTGACGATGAGGTCCTTGCCGTCGTCCCACTCGGACTCGAGCTTCTGTCCGATCTCGTTGTCGGGGAGCTTGACGTCGTCCTTGGTGGCACCGTCGGGGGTCATGAGGGAAAGGAAACCGTCATCGATGTTGATCTAGAGATGTTAGTATTGAGAGGCAAGAATTTTTGAAGTAGAGGAAACATACGAGCTGGTATTCGGTACGGGTGACATTGGGGACCTCCATGTTGTGGGTGGAGGGGGAGAGATCCTCAAGCTTCTTGGAGGTGAAGATGTCGATGGCGACGAGATGGACCTTGGCGTGACCGTGCTTTCCGGTCTTCGAGGTGGACATATCGACGATCTATTTGGTGTATTAGCAGGAGCGTACAAAGGAGAAACGGTGATTGAAAGGAGAAGACATACCTTGCAGGGACGGCCCTTGATGACTGCAGAAAAAGTTCCAGTCAGTAAACAGAGATGCAGCAAGATATTCAAAGAGAGCATACCGACGTGACCGTTCTTGCGGAGAGCAGAGCACTGCATGGGGTAGGTGAGCGAGGCTCCGGCAGAGACGGACTCGAAGGTTTGGGCCTGGAAAGAGAAGGGTCAGTATTTGAGGTGGAGATGGTGGAGCTCATCACGCATCGCCAGAGGGCCACATCGCGCGTTGCTAAGGACGTGGTTCGCTGCAGCCACGAACAGTATCTAGAGTGCGCTTCTTTCTGAGCAGTGTCGCGCAGTCTCGCTGATTCGCACGCAGCCAGAAGACAGCAAACCGCGATGTAGGTGTTGGTGCATCACAGCAAAAATTTTGCTGGAGTGTGAACAGGGCGCGATGAAGAACGACGGCAAGAGCGAAGAAGAAAGAAGAAAGACTTACAGCTTCCTCAGACATTGTTGTTAATAAAATTAGACCTGGAATAAAGGATCAAAAGGTGATGTTTTGTCGACGAAGAGATGGACGATGGGATGAGAGAAGAGAAGCGGAGAGCGCGAAAAAAACTGAAAATAATTTCAAAACTCGTCGTCGTAGAACGCAGCACCGTGACCGGGTAATCCAGGGTGTAGGGCTTAGCAAGTGCCCTAATCCTGTGCACTTGTCATTGTGCAATTGTGCTGCAAGTAGAGTGCTGTTTTGGCATATATTAGGGCAGTAAACGGACGCGCTCAGTAAACAAACTTGATCTTCGTGGTCCGTTCATCAGACACACTCCACGCTCTCAAGAACGCATTCTACAGACACTATTCGAATGAGATACTTGCCAGTAATGGACAGCAAAATGTCGAGGATTAGAAGACTTGGCCGTCCTCCAAAGAATCAACGAAGTGGCACCTATGCTAATCAAGCTAGAAGGGAGCCGTCCTTTTGAGATTCTTGAATCGAATACCAATCCTAAATTCAGTAAACTGGAGTCAGTCGCAATTTTCAGACATGTTAGCATGTTGATTTGTGTAGCAGACCCTGCAGCAAATTTCTTTTATACAGACTATTCAGATCATCCAAGACTCGGACGATGCTCTGTGAATGACTCTTCTGCCTGAGCATGTGGACTCTTTTGTTCTTGATATTCCACTTATCCGCCGAATTCAGCGCACAGAACTTGCTCGTTTGATCAGCGGCCCACATGAATGGCGCTGCGTCAAACTTCCGCGCGGTTCTTTCGCAAGGCGCATGTTGTGGATCAAATATTGGAGCGCGGGCTGCTAGTACTCAGACTCGCGATACTTTACTTGGTCCAGCGTTACCGATGCTGTTTCCCGTTAATGCAGAGACTTCAATGACGCCCTTCGAATTACAGAAACTGCATGTTAAGCTGTTTTGATTATACGTAGATAATTATGAATACTGTGGATTGCTCTGAATTGTCATGAAATTACTGTGATACTGTGGATTATTATGGATTACTTGCATCATTAGGATTGCTCTGGAGACTCGTGCCAACGCAGGTTTGACATGCTATTAGTACCGCATCTACTGGATGACGGTACATTGATTGCAAATAAAATAGTACTATTCTCATAGCATTCCAATATATGTAGACGCTCCCTTGAAAATAGCACAATACGGGAGTATATTTGACTAACCGCGGCGGATTATGAACTTATGAATTGGAGTAATGTTTCTTTTTTTTGATGATTATTTGTAGGACTATATTCGCATTCTCATAGTCATATTGTTATATGCAGCACCCAAGTTCACTCTTAAAAATGCTTTTACATGGCGATAAACAGCGTCTCTAAGCAACTCATATTCCGGCTAAATTGCCAATACTCTGTTTAACTAGATGAGCAATGCTAAGCAACGCGCTCGCGGGTGTAAATTGCGTCATTCAGTTGTGTGGTTTCTTACTTTAGTGAAGCAACAACACGGCTGCTTTTTTTTATAGCCTGAATACAATATCTTGGCTCCGTTTCACTCGCATATCTATAGCTATCTACAGCTTCAAGAACTATCTGCGAAATACTTGAACAAGCAGCTAATGCAATACAATACCAAAGTGCGGCGTTGCCGACAAAATCTGAAGACCGACAAAGCACAGACACGGACAAAGAGACGCATTTTGACACAGACATGGCTCATCCCCGCGCGTTTTACCATTTCCTTGCCACTTTGCAGCTGAAGAGATACTCGAATCACTGCTGACGGAAGGGAAGATGGATGAGGATACGGATGTAAGGGCGCAGCTGGAGAAGAGAGCGAGTCGGGACGGCGAAGAGCAGCTCGCCGCGGCCAGTACTCCATCGCTGCTGCCACACGAGCTGTACCCGCCTGATAAAGGATTTCGAGCGTGGGTGTGTGTCTTGGGCGCAGCTTGCGGCGTGATGGGTTCCTTTGGCTACACGAATATCATGGGTGTCTTCCAAGAGTACTACGAAGTCAACCAACTGGCTAGTTACTCTCCGTCCACAATCTCCTGGATATCCTCGCTTCAGATCTTTATCCTGACTTTTGGCGCTGTTGTTATCGGACCGCTGTTTGACATCTTTGGGCCAAAGCCTCTGATCTTGCCGGGTGTGTGCTTCATGACATTGGGCGTTATGACGACATCGGTGTGCACGCAGTACTACCAGTTCATTCTCGCCCAGGGCTTATGTACTAGTATTGGCTCTTCTCTGATATTCACGGCCTGCATCACCTCGGTATCTACCTGGTTCAGAGCTAGGCGCGGAGCAGCGCTGGGAATCACGACAGCTGGCGCAGCTCTTGGCGGTACCATCATGCCCTTTATATTCAGAGCCGTCAACCAGTCGTCAGGGTTTGGTTGGGCAGCGCGGGCTTTGGGCTTCATGATCTTGGGTCTTGGGCTTGTCGCGTGTGTCTGTGTAAGCTCACGCATCCAGCCGAAAGGCTGGCACCGGGCTCACGAGCAGGCCGAGGACGAGCCCGAAGAGAAGCAGAAGACCTCTTTTCGCGAGCTTTACATTTCCCCATTTAGGGATCCTTCATTCTCGCTTCTCACCGCCGCAGTCTTCTGCGTCTACCTGGGCGCCTACGTCCCACTCAACTATGTTCCGAGCTTTGCGCGCGACAAAGTCGGCTTCTCATCGCAACTCGCCAGCTACCTTCCCTCGATCCAAAACGGCGCTACAACAATCGGCCGCGTCATCCCCGCGATTTTCGCTGACAAAATCGGGCGCTTCAACATCTTCACCGGCGCCTCGGCGCTCGCAGGTATCTTCTCGCTTTCTCTCTGGATCGCGGCGGACACGAACGCGAGCGTGATTGCCTACGGCGCGGTCTACGGTTTCACGTCCGGCCCGACGACTTCGATATGGATGGCCATGCTCGCAGAGATCTCGCCCGTGCAGTCTATCGGTGCACGATTGGGCGCGTGTTCCGCTATCGCATCTGTCGCGGCTTTAACGGGATCGCCTATCTCGGGCGCGTTGTTGGGACCGGACCGTGATCGATACTACGCGATGGCGATATTTTCGGGCGTGCTGGTGCTTCTTGCGGGTAGTTTTGCGTTTGCATCAAAGATTGCTTACACCAGGGGTAACTGGCGGGCATTAATGTAATATACTAATCTGATACACTTAATTCACTCGATACACACATATCTCTACAGCAGGAAATAACACCTGCACATCTCCCTTTCTATCTCGCCAAGTCCTTTAGCAAATGTCATTGTCGTCTTCTTAGTCGGAGGACTTGTGCGTTCCGTGGCGCTGCTCTGGAAAGCACGCGGGGTTTTCGAATACGATCAGTGCGTAATTACTTTTCTTAATGACAACAACAACTAGACCTTATCATCAAATCTGATGTTAGTATTTCTGCAAACTCCTCAAAGTCTTCACTCATCTCCAAAGCGGCAATGAGTCTTCAACCAAGACTCTGGCGCCACTGCCAATTTCACTAGAAAATCAGAACCTCCAAACGACTTTGACCTCGCAAGAGCATTATCCGGTAGTTCTGGAGCGATTTTTGATAACCGAAAAGCTGTTTAAACTTTCTCCATGGAATTGAGCCAGTACTTTGCTGTAACTGTGAATGCCATTTTTAAAATACGGTGATGATTAGAGTGGTGTGGGAAAGAACGATGAATGCGCTGGGTCAGTTTATGAGTTGACAGATCTGAAAGGATTGAGTTTTGGCAATTATTTGCGCAATTGAGAATTCCAGTATATAGCAAACAATATCATCTATAAGCAGCATAATCCAGTCACTTTAATGAAGCATTGAATGGAATAATGGGAATGCTTGGAACAGCTGTGAATGTGAGAAAACGAGTTCGTTCGGGTCGACTCGACGGCCGGAGTAGTGCGACACTATTCTTGCTTGGTGGTGATGTATTATACACTTGTCTATATGACTACTGACAATTAAATATACAGAATAACTAGAACAGACAGAAGATAGAATGCAAGCACAATCCAACTGCAGCAGATCAGGGGGTTAAAGATTAGAGTTCACCCCACAATGTCATGAGGATCTACGCGAAATAACAACGCAATTCAGCTGTGTAATTATAATAGAAATACAGTAAGAAAACTACAGAGCAAATCTGAATAAATACATTTTCGTAGCGGATTGACCCTGCTTTGTTATAATCCCAGAATAAAACAGAGATCGCAGTAATGAATATTGCGCTATCAATCATACAATAAGCAACAGTTATCTATATTCAACTCTTGCGTAATATCAGTAGAGTAGTATTGTGCAAGCAGAGGTCTTTGGCATGCTCATTCGGCACTGTTGTCAATCTACTCTGATTGCTTTTGCGTGGACCCAGCATATCTGTCTCTCATCCACAACACCATCCCCGGATTCATTATCAATATCACAATCACAACATTAACGGCAATCAACCCCATCAGAACATGAACCGCACCACGAATCACACTCAGCTTTCTTTGGGTATTGTGCATTTTTTTTGTAGTGTCGCTCAATCGCTTTGTCATGAAGAGTAACTGCTTGGCAGAGGATTCTGAGATTTGTGTAAGGTTGAGAAGAGTATTCGTAGACATTTCAAGTTTATCAACAGCGTTTCTCAGTGCATTGCTGATCTCTATATCAGACAGCAATTCAGCAAAGAACTCGGTCTCCATAACACGCATCTCGGCAGGATCATTGGGAATGAGATGTGTGTCGCAGACATCGACCTCGGCTGACTCAAAGTAATAAAAAATAAAAACAGTTGCTGCAACGATGAGAAATATGCTGGTAAAACGAGCCCTGTTTCTCTGGGTTGCAATTGCTCTTGCCTTCATGACCGCTGGATCGCTCTGCCCTGTAGTATTCTGCTGTCTAATATTAGCATCAAATACTGTAAGCAACCAGCTGTATAGTTTCCTTTGTAATTTTTTCCATATTACAACGACTGAGCCAGCAACGGGCTTCCAATAGATTGTTCAACTGCATTGTCCAACATAAACTACTCTAGATCGATTCATCCACATTGATGACAAAGCGCTGACTAATGTTTTTACTTGTGTACACATGCGCATTCAGAGTAGAATCACACAGCTAGGACCATACTAAGGAAAAAGCACCGTTTCCCGTCCGATCAACTCTAGTTAAGCTCCTTTAGGCCTACTTAGTACTGCGGTGGGAGACCACGCTGGAATCGTAGGTGTCCTAGTTTTTTTGCCTTTTGCTGCTCTTTGCTGACGTTTCTGGTGATTTGGTGGGATGCGCGTGGTCAAAGTCTTATTTCTCTTTATAATAAATATGAGATCAATCACTTGTAAGTGATCCTCTGCAATTACACCTCCGCGGTCCTCAGTTCAACTTTAGAAAAGGAGCGCGTTCCTGACGCGCTTTGTCCAAGCGCGGCTGAATGACTCGGACTATGCACAGAGTTGATTAATACGAGCGATGGGCTTGGCTTTACGTTTCAGAGAAATAGAGTGCAATACTCCGGCATTCAGCATGTAGTGTACAATAACAGCCGCAAAATGGGCATCCAAAGACTGAAATACTGTACACACACACACACACACAAACGGGCTTGCTCACTGAAATGCAGTTGGCTCGTCGTTATCAGAGGATGCTGCGATCGGACGTTCTTCCGCAGCTTTGCAAACATAGATCCAGCTGTGCAGAACGGCGCGCAACTTAGAGCACTGGTCGTCTCTCTCAAACACAGCAAACTGCTTCTCATATAACAATCAACACCGCGACCTCAGCTGGCGCACACGTACATGCACACCACCGCATGTCAACATACTGCACGTAATACACGTCTTACATAAGCACATACAAGCCAGATCCATGGGTCCAAGGGCACACTGTTCGCGCTCCAAAACCCAGCTAATTTTAACTCAGACAGCTGAGAGAATAACTTTCCAGATTGATTAAGATTAGACAAAATATGAGACAAACTAGGATACATTTCCATGTCGTCATTTATTATGATTAAATTAAGGGTGTTTTCTTCCATCAACTAACAATACAAAAGTGCCCAGTCTGAACGGCTGCGCTTAGACAAGGAAAGCAAAGAGCGCGCCGAGCACACCAGCGGCAACAGCGCTCGAGCCCTTGAGCGCGTTAGCAGCGCCAGTGAAGGTGGCAACGGGAGCGGAAGAGCTGGCGGCAACGGACGAGGTAGCAGTAGCGTTCGTCGCAGTGGAGTTCTCGGCGGCCGCGCCCTCGGCGACGTAGGAGATGGTGAAGGGAATGCAGCCCGAGGGAGCGTCGCCGCCAGGGTAGTAGAGAGCCTCGTACTGCGAGGTAGAGTACTGGTAGGGGTCGTTGGTGTTCTTGCAGGCGTAGAAGCCCGACGTGGAGCCGTTGATGGCGAGGGTGGTGCCCTCGACGGTGAACTGGTCCAGGTCGCCGAGAATGGAGACGGTGAGGTAGGGGCTCTCGGCCTCGACCTGGAGAACGAAGATCAGGGGATAGGTCTGGAGGTAGGCGTCGGTGAAGGTGCTCGCGACGGTGTCGTAGACAAAGGTCTCGCCGACCTCGCTGTTGAGGAAGACGTAGTTGATTCCCGCGCCCTCGTGGACCGAGGTGAGGAAGTTGCCGTCGATCTCGGCGTTCGACGACGACACCTCGAGGGTGACGTTGAACGAGGCGGCCGAGACGGCGCCGGCGAGGGCGAGGAGAGGAGCTGCGATCTTGGAGTACTTCATTGTGCTGTGGGTGTGTGCGCAAGAGAAGGAGAGCAGAGGGCAGCAGCTGCCTTAAATAGCCTGCCCGGAATGCATCCACACACACACACACACGCTTCCCAAAATAGACTCCACACGGCTGTCCAGCCCAAAGCTTAATCTCCAAGGCACGCACACCTGACTGTTCGCCGTGCGGCTGGCTCGCGTTCCATTCGCCTAAACCGCGTGCGTTCGTCCGTTTCCGGTCGGACCACCAATTACGTCAGTCGCCCGGACGCGCTCGTGCGACCGTTGTGCGACGCTGCAGTCTGCTCAAAGCCGCGGCAGTCTCCAGTCCGCCGGAATAGACACACTAGCACGTACTAAAATGGCAATATCAAAATGCATTAGGCCCAAAACGTCTCGTCGTCTATCGTGCCATAAATACGCTGCAGCATCCTCACAACATCAAACAGCGCAGCGTTGATCGCCGTCGTCGAAAGCACTATTTTCCAAGCCATCGTCAGCCAGGCTCGCTCTTCCTCTTCTCGAGACTAAACAGCTCCGCGAACTTACCGTAGGAATACATCAACACAAACTCGTCTTCTTCGCCGTCGCCGGCCGCATCGCCAGCCTCGTCGTCCTCCCCGGGTGCTGCCAATGGCACCTGCATTAGCCGCCGCTGGCGGTACTGGTTCACTTTCGCAATCATTATATCCCGCGCATGCTCGCTATTGGGCAAGTGCTCTGGCAGCGGCAAACCCAGTCTCAGCGACGACGAGATTACTGCATCTTTCAGTCAGCGCTCTCTGTCCTCCACTTTTCCCTAAAATAGCAACAAAACACCCAGCCCTCCCTCCCAGCTCTGGCCCACCACTCCCAAGCTACTTACAGTAAAACAAGAGAAATATCCGGTTGTTTACCTCATTTCCTAGTCGCACGTGCCTGCGTTAGCTTAAACCGTATCAGCGTACCATCTATTTTTTACACTCACGTTCTCGCGCCGTGTATGCAATAATCTTCATCTCTGGAACTGCTCTTTCTGTTCCGCTGTTTCGCGATAATATGTCCTAATGTCCCAGATCGATCTCAGCTTCTCAGTCACCACCACGCTAGCACTCTAAAATAAACTCACATTCATCATATGGATCGAATCCAAGATCTCCTGTGTAGATTTAATTATACTCTGATACTCGACCGTCGGAAACGGACCTTTTAGTCGAAACTCTTTATCAGCCTGAGATAACAGTGGGCTTATCCCAATCAACATCCTCGACAACTGCGCTTCTTCTCGCACCGCGGCGCTTTGGTCTCGCTCGCGGGTTCTCATCTCGCCAGTGCTGTTGAAGACGCGCAATGGATCGCTTTTCCAGAGCAAGCCCATGCGAATCCAGAGCGAGCCAAGTGTCCGCTTGAGTTCCGCCCGGGCACTATTCGGCCATCTGCAACAACATCAGCTCTCCTCTCAAGCTCTAAATAATGGCACGTACATATATAGCGTAACTAAAACTCCCCACATGACTCCTACCGTAACGGCAACTAATCGATGCCCTAAATACGCAAAGTTAATCCTCGTCCTATTTAGATCCCTATCGCAAAAAGGAAGAAAAAAAAATACGCACATGCAATTTCACCGACAATAGGCGTCAATCCGCCTTCATCATCGTCGTCATCATCATTATCGAAATCGTCACGCGAAATGCTAAACGCATACAACGCCGTAAGGTTAAATGTGAGTAAAATGAATCTGTATCAGTATCACTGTCAGTACTACTCTCTCAACTACTGCAGAGGGAACGTACCGTCCGAATACAGTATTCGGTTTTCCAGTTAAAATTATATGGAAACATCCCAGCGCGATGCAAAATCCTATAATCGGCAACACAATCGCATTTCCAGGCGCAATTTGCCATCTATCAACATCATTAGCCTGGCTCTATAAGCCTCCAAAAGGACGACACCTACGCCATATAAGCAAATAGCGTTCCAAGGCACGTCCCAAATATCCTATTTCTCAATTAGATCTCGCCACATACACCCTCTTTTTCCAAAAAAAAATATTACCTGAAATATGCCGCGGTTAATGTCCCGCCAATCGATACATTCATCACAATCACAAACGAGACCAGCCCCCATTCCATCCGGTAATAACTAAACCATGGCCTCGTAACTTGTATGTACGCAGGGAGAGTAAACAGCATCGCGCCTAGACCTACTTTTATCCCGTACAGCACGTCGATTCGACGGAATGTGTATAGTGACCTCCAAATTCGCAGACGAAGGGGGTCTTTGACGCGTGGGTCTGCGAATCGGATTTCATCGTCTTCAGTGAATAACCGCGACACCGAGCGCGGAAACGTAGGCGCCGGCGGCTCCGCTGACTGTCCTGCCTTTTGCCAAAATCTCAGCCATTCCCAGGATGGTGGCCGTTGCTCGTCACGATATTGTTCATACTCTTCGATTGCCCGAACAATGTCGATAAGCACGTCGGTGACGGTCAATAAGCCGTATGTGAATTGTCCGCATATAGCGACTATTTCTTCTAGATACGCGCTCACTTCGGCTGAGTGTTCCTGAACTTGCGATTTAAATAAATCCATAGCGTAAATCTCGCGTAATGCAGATCCGCGAGCTTTCGAAAATTCATCTCGTGCCTGATCTAATTAGTATGATGTCACGAGACCAGAGTACTGCTTACCTGACAGATATCTCGCATTACGTTGTATGGCAAGCAGATTCGAGAATCGCGATCCAGTCCGTCAAATTTCATGCTATTCAACAACTCTTGCATTCGTCCGGTCGCATTCATCTGCTTTTAGTTAGCACCTGCCTTCTCTCATCTAGAAAGACTTACTAATTGCTCGCCAAATAAGTGAGTGAATACACTAAATAACTCGGCGCATGAATTCTTCCTATACCCGATTTCATCATTCATTAGTTGTAACTTCATGACCTGCGCGCTTCTCAGCCCTCCTATGCGCGGCAACACTGCCTCCACCGCCCTCGTAAGTCTTGTGAGATGCCGATACTCATCGGCAGTACCGTACATGTAATATTCAAACATAGATTCGTGAAGCGAAGCATCAAGAGCAAGCTGTGAGGTTTCAATTGCTTTGATGGAACGTTCGTAGCCGGCGGCGCCGAGAGGGGTATCGCTGGTGAATCCCGTCGAAAGGACTTCGAGCTGAAATTTGTTAGCCCATCATATATGCCGGCGAGTGAAAAACTTACCAGCTCGCCGTAGTCGGTTAATATCTTATTTATATTTGCCCTATAAAGTCAGATAATGTATTCAAATCATTTGAATGTGCGCTTACTTGAGCTGAGCAATAGCCGTAACAGGAAACAACAGCAAACACACCGCCGTCGCAATCAAGATCCCGCCATTAACCACCGCCGAGACTTGAATCATCTTTGATAACGAAAAACTTCCTTTTTGGATTGATCCCTCACGAATCAAGATCGTTGCGAAAGAGACCGAGGCGAGCGAGCATGCGGTGTTGAAGGTTGGACGGTTCAGACGCTGTTTCATGTACGCTATCGAGCCTAGTCCGCCAGCGCAGAACACGACAAGGACAATCGTATGTCCAATTGCAATCCTATCTAAACTAAAAAACAAACGCGAGACAAGCATGCTAAGTCCAGACAAGCACGCACTGTAAAACAGCGCGATCTCGGCGTAGATAGTGGCTTCGATCATACTCCCGACTGTACGCGCTGCGTGGAAGTATACTGACGCTGTAGCGGCGAGATGTTTCCCGTCACCAACGCCAAAAAGAGTCGAAAACGTGGTATTAAAGACGACGAGCGAGGCGAGGAAGTAGGCGACTGCGCACTTGAACGCGTGGGCAAAGACTGGACTTTGCACGAGAGCGATCGCGTCTGCGACGCGTTGCCGCAGCGCCCACCACAGCGCCAGTCTTCGCACACTCGTACTGATAGTCGGCAGTGGCATCGGTACTCCTCCGCTGTCATCAAACGCAGTCGTGAGTCCGGATGATGAGCTGTCTGAGAAAATAGGAAGCGGACTGGGAAGTAACTGCGACGTCGAGAAGCGCGGGAGCTCTTGCGATCCACCGTCGTCTTGACCGTCACTGTGTAAAGAGTACCTGCGCAGTGAATTTAACGACGACAAAGTATCTAATCTCTGAACATTTCGCGATGGTCTGCGCTCTTCAAATGCATCCGCTGCATCGTTCTCACTGAGTAATGGCTGACGAGTCGGTGTACCAGGCGATGCCAAAAACAGACCGCTTTCGTCGCGCGGAGTCGCAGGTTTCGTAGTAGGGGTTTGTTGTAGTTCGATATCTAATGATCCTCGACGGTTGTCGGCCATCTAATTCTGTCCTCGTATCCTATCAATTGGCTGTTGGAGTCTTTGTGTGATTGCTGCTGTGTGCGATGATGAGGACGGAGTTGGGAGTTTCAATGTTTATGTCTACGCGCTCGAAGCATCAGTACTTAAGCGACATCACAACCACTTGAGTAGTAAGTAAAATGAATAAATTTATACATGTACAAAAAATATATACTGCAATATACACATCATCTTCCAATAGCAATATCATCAATTCTAAGCAACGACTTGACAGTCTCGGCAGCAAGCTGGATCGCACTCGTGCTCACCAACAACGGCTGCAGCACATTCTCATCAACAATATTCTTCGTAGCCCCCTTGCGCACACTCACACCGGCGTTCTTCTCTCCGCGTTCATGCCGACTGCGAAGATCGGTCACGACCTGGATACTGTGCAACCCAGCGTTCTCGGCTAACGTGGTCGGAATGACTTCGAGTCCGTTTGCAAATTCTTGCCAGCAAATCTGCTCGGTGCCGAAAAGCTCGCGAGCCTCGCGCGCAAGAGTTCGCGATACTTCGATCTCGGGTGCGCCACCGCCGGCGATTAAAGCGCGCTCTTTGGCAAGGCATCTGATAACGCAGAGAGCGTCGTGGATCGAACGATCGGCTTCGTCGAGAACGAGCTGGTTCGCGCCGCGAACGATGATCGATACGGTCTTAGACGCGTTCTTAACGCCGGTGACTTTAACAACGCGTGAACCTGAGGACTGGACTTCCTCAACGAGCTCGGCTTGGCCGAGTTTATCCTCCGAGAAAGACTCAATGTCGGCAACCGGTTGACATCCCGTGCTCTATAACTTGTTTAGCAATGCATCAAACCATCTAAAGAAAAATACATACGCGGCAAATGAACTCAATCTCATCACGCTCAATGTCCTTGATAACTAAAATTCCAAGCTTCGCCAAGAAATGAAGCGAAAGATCGTTGACAGCATCTCTGAGGATAGATTTCTGAATAAGCAAAACATTACATTTCGCCTTTTTGATCTTCTTGCAGATATTAAGCAAATACGTCCGCTCTTCTTTCAAAATCTTGTCCATCTGTCGGTAATCGTTGACAACAACCTGGTTCTCCATGTCGGGCTTGGGAGGCGAGACCTGGAATTGGATCAGTCCGATGCGAGCTTTCTCCATACGAGCCGGTCCACCAGCAGTTTTGATAACGTGCTGGGTCAACACGAGTCCATCGACTAGTTCGGTATCCTCGATCGTACCGCCGAGTTCCTTGACAAGTTTGATGTTTGCCAGGTCGACGTTTTGCGCCGTAGCAGGGTTGATTACGCGGAGCACGGCGTCGACGGACATTGGCGCGAGCAACGACGAAAACTGCGACACGATCTTCGAGCTGAGTGAGGTCGAAGCGGCGCGGATCAGCGACGTGCGATCGCTCAATTCAACTGGAATCGACATTTCACGGAGGATGGCGACTGCACGGGCGGCGGCGCGCTGGAAGGACTCGGCGATGATGGTGGGATGAATACCTTTGAGAAGCAGACGCTCGGCGGCACCGAGCATGCCCCCTGCAATCACGACTACTGAGGTCGTTCCATCACCGGCCTCAACGTCTTGAGCAGCTGAGAGATCCACGAGCTAGCAAGTCAGCATTAGTTAAAGCAGAGATAATAGTCGAGATTTGGATTATAATACCATCTTCGCAGCTGGATGCATGACTGCCATATGCTTGAGAATTGTGTGTCCGTCGTTGGTAATAATGACTTCTCCATGACCAGTTTTTATCTATTCAATTAGCACTTCATCTTCTTCTTCAGATATCAGTAGAAAACCAGTACCATTTTGTCCATTCCCTTTGGACCAAGCGAAGTTCGAATCGCATCCGCAACGGCTAGAAACGTCAGCTCTGATCCTATCCACTCTCAAACTCGAATCCAACACACCTCTGGCAGCGACAATGTTTGCCTTGCGGACTTCCTGAGGCTTCTCTTTATCGCGGAAAGAAGCATTGCTGGTCGCTGATTGTGAGGCAGTAGCAGCAGACATTGTGAGAAAAAAAGATTGAGATGCTAGTTTGTGAGCTGATTGTTCGCTGTGCGGTTATAAAATATCAATCAAACACCGGAAAGCGCTCTTCTCGCCAACTATTTCTAGATATCAAAAACAATACAATAACACACAAACACTTGTTTGTCGTGTCTTTCTTCAATTCTACCAGACGCGCTTGCTCTGCTTTCATCGAGATCTTTCTTTTCACGCGTTTAGGTTTGTGTGTGTTTCTGTGCTGTGGAATTTGTGGTGTAAACGCGCAAGTGTTAAGTGCACAGGTGTTTGGTTAGCAATCGCGAGGTTCGATAGTCATCCAGCATACACACAATATCTAGACACCACAGCAGCGCAGATCGCAGAGAATAGAACAGAAATGCCGCCTAAAGCTGATTGGGAGAAGTACCGGGCGCCGGTTGAGGATGCGGATCAGAAAGAGGAAATGATCCAGCCGTTGACAGAGGACGATATCGCCGTGCTGAAGACCTATGTAAGCATCACGGCACTGCTTGTGAGTGTGTGGAGTGCTGATTGAGAGACAGGGCGTTGCGCCGTATGCGACTTTGCTGAAGAAGCTCGAGAAAGATATTAAGGATGTGCAGGCGCGAGTGAATGAAAAGATTGGTGAGTAAACTGCAAGATCACATCTACACGATACTAACTCTTCGCAGGCGTCAAGGTGCGACTTTTATCAAGCCATTCTATTCCTTTGAAAGGTACTAACAGATTAGGAATCCGACACAGGACTTGCGCCGCCTCATCTATGGGACGTCGCGGCTGATCGCCAGCGAATGCAGGAAGAGCAACCGCTGCAGGTGGCGCGCTGCACAAAGATCATCCAGACGGCGGATGATCCTGATAAGTCGAAATATGTCATCAATGTCAAGCAGCTAGCCAAGTTTGGTATGTGTAGCCTTGTCTTGAAGATGGTAGAAGAGAGCTAACGAGTGTAGTTGTGAGTTTGGGTGAGAGAGTCAGTCCTACTGATATCGAAGAGGGCATGCGCGTTGGGTAAGTGTCTATTTCGAGTACTCCTTTACATGCTAACGAAAAACAGAGTCGACCGGAACAAATATCAGATTCAGCTGCCGCTACCGCCGCGGATTGATCCCTCGGTGACGATGATGACGGTCGAAGAGAAACCTGATGTGACATACGGCGACGTCGGTGGCTGCAAAGAGCAGATCGAGAAACTCCGCGAGGTGGTCGAGCTGCCTCTTTTATCTCCCGAGCGATTCGTCAACCTTGGAATTGACCCGCCCAAAGGAATCCTGCTTTATGGTCCTCCTGGAACTGGAAAGACGCTTTGTGCGCGCGCAGTCGCGAACCGTACTGATGCGACGTTTATCCGTGTGATTGGCTCTGAGCTTGTGCAGAAGTATGTCGGCGAAGGCGCGCGAATGGTGCGCGAGCTTTTTGAGATGGCGCGCACGAAGAAAGCGTGTATTATCTTCTTTGACGAAGTTGATGCTATTGGAGGCGCACGGTTCGACGATGGCGCCGGAGGAGACAATGAAGTGCAACGTACTATGCTTGAACTTATCACTCAGCTCGACGGCTTTGATCCACGTGGTAATATCAAGGTCATGTTTGCAACTAACCGGCCTAACACGCTTGACCCCGCGCTGCTGAGACCCGGGCGAATCGACCGAAAGGTCGAGTTCTCGCTTCCTGATCTTGAAGGGCGCGCGAACATTCTGCGCATCCACGCGAAATCAATGTCTGTTGACAGGGATATTCGCTGGGAACTTATCTCGCGACTGTGTCCTAACGCTACGGGAGCCGAGCTTCGATCGGTGTGTACCGAGGCCGGCATGTTTGCGATCCGAGCGAGACGGAAGGTTACGTCGGAGAAGGATTTTTTGGCGTCGGTTGAGAAGGTTATCAAGAGCAATCTTAAGTTTAGCAGTACGTCGCAGTATATGCAGTACAATTAGTGAATACAGATTTAATAAATTAAATTTACCATCAGAGAGTGTTATATGTGCGGTAAATCATCTTCAAAGAGAACTGTGTAGGCCTCTCCGATCATTTCAGCGAGGTTGCTAGCCAGCATGGCTCTTCCGTATTTTTTAAACGCAGCTCTGGAGCAGTATCTGGTAACCGCGGCCGCGCCGTATGCGCTTAAGAGGACTAACGTCTCGTCTTGGAGTGAATTGTCGTGTTTCCAGATGCGTTCGTTATACGCGTGTTTCCACGCGAGAAAAGTGACTGCGGTGCCGGAGAGGGTATCGCCTTGTCCGCCGACGCGTTTCAAGCCGCCGGGCATGACGCATTCGAGGCTGAGAGAGCCGTTGGAGATGTAGTCTGTTGAGCCTTTTGCTATTATTGTTGGGCCGTCGAAGGAAGATGCGAGAGACTGGCAGGCGTTTTTGAGGGAGGCGGGGGAGGGGTGGCCGTCTAGCGGGACGTTCATTGCTTTGCAGAGGCGTTTGAATTCGACGATGTTGGGGGTCAACAGGGCGTTTTTGTAGCCTTTGATGAGGTCGGGCTTCTGCTGAATGAGGAACAATCCATCAGCATCAATGACAAGATGAAGACCGAGAGATTTCGCTTGTGTGATGATCTTTTCTGTGATTTCAAGCATGACGGGGTCGCGTCCCAGGCCGGGTCCGATGACGAGGGCGTGCAAGCGCGGCAAGAGCGCGTATATCGAGGGCAATACCTCCTTTTCCAGCTCCTTGGACGTCTCGGTCGGCGACGGCGGTGTTGAAGAGGGGAACAAAGTGCGTGAATCGCGCATGTACGGATGTACCATCAGGTTTGGCGAGTACGTCTTGATCACTTGTCCGGCTCGCGATTCGCAGATGACGTGCGCCATATCAGCGCCGAGCAGAGTAGCAGACTGTGCTGCGAAGAATGGCGCACCAGTGTACCTAGATCAGTTAGATGATGCATTTAAATAGTATAGAATAAGGAACGGTACTCTTCGCAGCCACCGACGACGGCAATTCGACCAGCTATTCCCAGATCAGCATTTATCCAGTGAGTCGGAGAGAATAGTACCTTGTCCTTTATGAAATTTCTCTAGCAAAGGCGGAATGAACTTTTTGATCTCGCCCAGGATTTCGCGAGAGGTCGCTGTCGCAAGAGTTCGCGCCATTTTTGTGTGTAAATTGAATGCGACTAGGAATGATGTGGAGAGTCGAGAAGTGGTGTTTGAGGATGACGTCGTGCAATGATAAGTTGAGCTGAGGGGTTTGTGTGTGGCAGAGTGGTATTTATACAAGCTTGTGAGTTTATGCATAAAGATAGTGGTTAAAGTAGATGGAAATAAGAGGAAGATGTGGATTAGTGAGTAGAGAATAGAAATGTGATATGAATGCAGTAGTATTGCAATCGTCTGGGAGTCTTTCAATAGAATAAAATGACGTAATGATTCTTGATAGTTTAGTAACGATGTACGAGTACAAGCTGAGATAGATCAGGTCGTTGAGTACATAATTGAAGTAGACGGTAATTATATCTGTAGAGTAGACAGATAATTGAACGGTCTAGAGTAGACAGAGTAATTGTATCTACAGAGTAGACAGAGTAATTGAAAAGTCATTCAATAGGCAGAACAGCGAGTAATGTTAGAGATGGAGATTATTGAAGGACATATCTACATAACTGATTCAAGTAATAGGAGCTGATATGAGCTGATGAGAGAAAACGCCGGCAATAGAAGACCAGCAACTGACAGAGGAAGAGAAGCTTATCGTATCAGATAATCAGTATAATTAGTAAGCATTTAGTAATAATTTGGTATGAATGTGGAGAATGAGGTAATATAGAGTACAGTTATATAAGAAGAATAGATAGCTAGCGCATTGAACGGTGCTTCTGGAGGATGCAATATGATACAGATCAAAAGAATAGAAGAATAGTAATTGGACTGTCAAAAGCAGCATAATTGAGGCAGGTTTGTGCTTCAAACTCAAAGACTGTTTTAAGAGCGCAGGAAAGGCGTCGGCTGGAATTCATCTTGACAGAGTGCGTTGTTGCATTTGATTGATTTGATATTCATACTGTTGATATTGATATTGCTATTGATATTGCATTGATACAAACCGTATTGATTGATTGATACTGTTTGCTATAGGAGAGTTCCTACCTACTTCGACACGACTACTCTGCGATTGCCTCCACTTCCACAACAACAATGTACTCATCCACGATCCGATCAGCATTACGGCCTCAGAGCCAACGAGCATTCCAACAAGCGGTGCGCAACTTTTCGCAGAGCGCACGAGTGCAAAACAGCGCTGCCGCTGCTCCGCCGATGCCCGCGAAGCGCAAGCCAGTTGGAGGATTCCGAGGAGCGTGAGTATCTATTATGCGATGGCAGCAGAGCATGGCGCTAATTGATAACGCGACAGGATTCTGGGATTCTTCATGGGAACTACAGTGACCGGGCTGGTTGGATACTTTTACGTGCTGGATGTGTATCGCGACTCCAACAGCCTGCTGCTCGAGGATCTGGCGGAGCTGCAGCGCCATGTCGCTACGCTGGAGGGCAAGGTTGCTAAGTGATTGCGCTTTACGGCTGCTCGCTGTGAGCGCAGCAAGAAAAGGAGTTCCTGTACAGTGAGACCACAGCACAACATACTATAGCAATATACTCTAGTAACATATTAGTCATGGGTCTGCAATCTGCCCGCATCCACCTGCTCCGGCGACCTTAGCAGCAGCGCGCAGGAAGTCAGCATCCGACGCAGTTCCGACCCTGCTTCCGATCGACGTCCACCGCGCCCCGCAAATACACAAACCCTACGCAATTCCCGATTACTAACTTCTGACTAACTTCCCCAGCCAATCAGTGCACTCGTCGCCATTGCTAAATAACCCTATCTGATTGGCTCCATTCTTCCGGTCCCCGCCCGGGCCGAGGCCACTCTGCAAACTGCTGTCCTGTAATATTGCTGCATTGTCATATCTGCTTTCTTTCTTTCGCTATTCTGCGACGCTGAATCTGGTAATCGCGCTCAATTAAATACTGTAAAATCGCAGAAAAAAATCCGCGTCCAACGAGCCCGCTGAACCCGCGCTTCCTCCGTGTTTCCCCGGAACCCTCGCCTTCTCCACACTCTGCCTATTCTCTTCCTCGCCAGCTCTTCTTCTACTCTTCCTCTCCCAATCCTCCTCATCCCCTTCTTCCCCCTCTGCTTCTCCCTCCCACTGCCCTTCTCGTCTCTCTCCTCTCCTCTCACTCTCCTCGTCCAAGTCCGCGACATGCTGTCCTTCGCCAGAAGCTCATCGGTCTGTCTTCTCCTCGTTTATCTCGTGATCTCTTCTAATGCCTCTCCAGCGCGTCTTCAACCAGGCCTCCGCCAGGCACTTCTCCGCCTCGGCCACCGCCCGCAAGATCATCGCAAACAACGTGCGTTTCTTGTCTTCATTCTATTGCCATCCACGAATTCTAACAGATCCAGCCCCTCCGCGCTACTGAGGCCTCTCCCCATCTCACCGCAAACACCTCCAAATACGCCGTCGTCGTACGTCCTACTCCTCCTCCTCCTCCTCTTCTCCTTCGTCTCTCTAATACATTTAGGACCACGAATACGACTGCATCGTCGTCGGCGCCGGCGGCGCTGGTCTCCGCGCAGCCTTCGGTCTCGCCGAAGCCGGCTACAACACCGCCTGCATCTCCAAGCTCTTCCCGACCCGCTCCCACACCGTCGCCGCTCAGGGTGGCATCAACGCCGCCCTTGGAAACATGCACGAAGACGACTGGCACTGGCACATGTACGACACCGTCAAGGGATCAGACTGGCTCGGCGACCAGGACGCCATCCACTACATGACCCGCGAGGCCCCCAAGTCCATCATCGAACTCGAGCACTACGGTGTCCCCTTCTCTAGAACCGAGGAAGGCCGCATCTACCAGCGCGCCTTCGGTGGTCAGTCGAAGGACTACGGCCACGGTGGCCAAGCTTACCGATGCTGCGCCGTCGCCGACCGTACCGGCCACTCCCTCCTCCACACCCTCTACGGTCAGTCCCTGCGACACAACACCAACTTCTTCATCGAGTTCTTCGCTCTTGATCTTCTCATGGAGGACGGCGCCTGTGTTGGTGTCATGGCCTACAACCAGGAAGACGGAACCCTCCACCGCTTCCGCGCCCACCGCACCGTCTTGGCTACCGGTGGATACGGACGCGCCTACTTCTCGTGCACCTCCGCTCACACCTGCACCGGTGACGGTAACGCCATGGTCACCCGTGCCGGTCTTCCCCTCCAGGATCTCGAGTTCGTCCAGTTCCATCCTACCGGTATCTACGGTTCCGGCTGTCTCATCACCGAGGGATCGCGTGGTGAGGGTGGCTATCTTCTCAACTCGCAGGGCGAGCGCTTCATGGAGCGTTACGCGCCTACCGCCAAGGATCTTGCCTCGCGTGACGTCGTCTCGCGTTCGATGACCATGGAGATCCGCGAGGGCCGCGGTGTCGGCGACCTCAAGGACCACATCTACCTCCAGCTCAGCCATCTGCCCGCTGAGGTCCTTCACGAGCGTCTCCCCGGTATCTCCGAGACCGCTGCCATTTTCGCTGGTGTCGATGTTACCAAGGAGCCCATCCCCGTCCTGCCCACCGTCCACTACAACATGGGTGGTATCCCGACCAAATACACCGGTGAGGTGCTCACCGTCGACGAGAACGGAAACGACAAGATCGTCCCCGGTCTCCTTGCCTGCGGTGAGGCCGCCTGTGTCTCTGTCCACGGTGCCAACCGTCTCGGTGCCAACTCGCTCCTCGATCTCGTCGTCTTTGGCCGTGCCGTCTCGCACACCATCCGCGACTCCGGTCTCACCCCCGGCGAGCCGCATAAGCCCGTCTCGGCCGACATCGGCGCTGCCACCATCGCCAACCTCGACAAGGTCCGCAACGCTTCGGGCCCGCGCTCGACCGCTGAGATCCGTCTCGCGATGCAGCGTGTCATGCAGACCGACGTCTCCGTCTTCCGCATGCAAGAGTCCCTCGAGGCCGGTGTCAAGGGCATCACCGCCGTCGACCGCACTTTCCCTGAAGTCGGTATCAAGGATCGTTCTATGATCTGGAACTCTGACCTCGTCGAAACCCTCGAACTCCAGAACTTGCTCACCTGCGCCATGCAAACTGCCTACTCCGCCGTTGCGCGCAAGGAATCCCGTGGCGCTCACGCTCGCGAGGACTACCCCGAACGCGACGACGAGAACTGGATGAAGCATACCCTGTCGTGGCAGCACAACCCTGGTGACGAAGTCGAGCTCAAGTACAGAGCAGTCAACTACTTTACTCTCGACGAGAACGAGTGCAAGGTCGTGCCCCCTGGAAAGCGTGTCTACTAAAACGCTCGCTCGCCTTTGTTTGCCATTGAAGAAGATAGGTGCTCATTTTTTTTTGATACAGAAGAAATGTAGTTAGTTGCATGTTGGGAATAGTATATTAATGTCTTATTTTTTTTTTTCGTTTTTTTTTTACAGTGCGAAAATAGTACAAAGAATGTTTATGTAATTTTCGTGCAGACGAATTTTCTTGACGGGAGATTCGTTTGTAGAGTTGTAAATGTATGTACGTAAGATCATCCAGTTTCGGCATTTGTGAGTGTAGAGCGGAGCAGAAGGAGTGTGGAGATAATTCGCATGGTCACTTCGATATTATTCGAGTAGGTTGAATGCGCATTTAGACAATTATTTCTATCACTTTTTCCATAAATCCAGTCTGGTTCGTGTCTTCTTCTAAGCCTATCCTCTGTCCACTGCATTTTATGTTGCAGATGATATGAAAGTAAGCTGATCCCGTTAGGGATCGAGTTGAAATCTTGCAGGTTTAGATAGCTTTCTTGGGTTTTGGCAAGTGTGGGTGAGCTAGGGTGAGAGTGCGCGAGAATGGAAGACAAATGATGAGAAATGATTTTCTCTGTCGAATTTTACTCTGCTTCTTCGTTATTGTTTGCTATTTTTGCTTGCTTATTTTGTCAGTGAGAATTGCAACAACTCGGACTGACAGCTCTGTACTTCACCACATCATCAGAGGAATACATCGTAACATAATCTGCCAATACAACAGTAAAAAAATTTAGATTATTCGCTTTTTTTTTGTAATTTTTTTGATTTCTCTAATATCTTCCAAAACGGTATATACCATCTCGCCACGGCAAAAAGATTATGAGAAATAGCCGCGAGATGAAGTACGCACGGCACACACTACACCACGAATCATACATTCAACCCATTCAATACTCTTCTTCCTAATATGTCCTTTCCCTTTTCGAATAAAAATGGGATGTAAATATCCACGCACTTCCATTGAGCAAGAACTTCAGAAATCTCATACTTTCATCCGGATTAAGAAAGAGATCACATGACTCTCACACGCAAAACCACAAGGAAATGAGATTTCTCTTGTGTAAATCTCCGACTATAAAACTTAGTAGATTGGTTTACGTATAAATTGAGTAGAAACAAAATATCTCAATAAAAATAGGTGGAGTATAAAGGACTAAAGAGGCGTTGCGAGGATACAGTTGAGGTTGCTAGATTTGAAGAATTTCACTTTGCTTACTTCACAGCTGCAGCGTACAGATACCATTAAAATATATTACTAGACCACATACACGACTAAATAACCTCATAAATAAGACTAAAAATACAATACAAATACATTCATTCCCCAATTCATTCCCCCTCCCCCGCTCGCGTCTTTTACATCCGCAGATTCGCACGTACAAAAGCATCTTTCATTTCTCGTAAGATGCCGCAGAGTTCATCAAACTTGTGAACAATGCCTGCTTGTTCGGCGGCAGAGCGCTCGACGGCGCGGGTATTTCGCTCGACGGATTCGAGCAAAGCGGCTAGGACACGGCTGCTTACGACGACCGGCGCCGACGCGGCTGTAGTCGCCGGTGGTTGATTCAGTGCAGCGGAGAGTGATGAGAGCGGCGATGGCAAGTCTTGCAAGGATGAAGATGTGAGAGTCGGAGTTTGTTGCTGGGTTTGGGATTGCTGCGGTTGCTGCGGTTGTGGGGTTGATTGGGATGCTGTACTGCGTTGGCGTTTTCTGCGGGCCGAGTTCGGATCGTCTTGGATTGATCGTGGACGGAGTGGTTGTTGTTGTTGTTGTTGCTGCTGCTGTTGTTGCTGTTGATGCAGTTGCATCTGTTGGAGGCGTTGCTGTTGTTGTTGCTGTACGGATGGCTGGTTTTGCGGGTTGTTATCTGACGCTTCGCCAGATCTGAGCGCTTCGACTCGCGACATGATAGCATGCATGAGCACAAACACTCTCGCCGACATTGGCGTCCGCGCTTTTCCGAGCAAATCACGCTGCTCTTTGACGCCAAGTTTGAACCATCCAGACCCGCTTTGCAACGCGCCTAGTTCGTACTGCGGAAGCCCACCGGGAACGTGCGAGTACTTCTTGTCGTAATCGAGGATGAAGTAGTAGGTCATGCGCAGGAACTTGAATTTCTCGAGCAAGGACTTTGGAGTTCGTCGTTTGACGTCGCTCGAGGTGGGCTCGGCCGCAGTCGCGTTCAACAGCTCGAAATCCACACCGGCGAACCACAGCGCTGAGAAGGACGCCGGCGAGCGCAGGTCGCCAGAGTAGAAACGGCAGACCTGCTCGAACAGCTGCTCACGGTTATCGTACTTGACAAGCTGGTTTCCTGCTGTCGCGTCCCACGTCGCGCCTTGCGGTGGCGGCTGTGTGAGCGCAAGATAGTACGCCTTGAGCAGTCTCGACATCTCGATGTCCGTCCACTTGCGGTTCTGTTGGTCATCTGGCTGCACCGGCACAGCCTGGACAAGATGCTGTTGCTGCTGTTGCTGCGGAGTCAGATGCACCGCTGCTGCTGCCGCCGCTGCTGCGACTGTGGAAGGCGCATTTGGGTGTGGAAGCGCAGCAGACGGGAGATGTTGGTGTGTGTATCCTGGCTGTGGTTGCTGCTGCTGCTGCTGTGGTTGTTGCTGCGCTGTGTTTGCCTGGGCGCCCAATGGCTGCATCGGCGCGTTCATCATCTGCATCTTGTCTGTTTCCTTCACTTATTGCCGCTGTCGCTGCTGTTGTTCTTGCTTCGGACGTGTCCTGACGCGTCTTCGACCGTTCCCAGTCAGTTGTAAATAAAACCTGGCTGCTTTGAAACCGGGCGAGAACAGCCAACGGACGCTTCTTCAGGATCGTGGTTTAAGGGTTCGGGTTGGTTCATAGCACACACCCCTCAGGAATGTCAGCACACAAGACCCTTGCGGAGTCAGCGCGAACGTGTAGCAAACCCCGAGGTCGCTTGGGAACTGCGCACAGCGGCAAAGGCAGCGATACCGGCTGCTCAGATACATTATTCACTGCTGCCGCTGCTTATTGTCTGTCTGGATTCTAGATTAGAAGTGTTACAGTAGTAAGAAGAATGGTGTTGACTGAAGAAGAAGTCCAGGAACTCAGACGGCGCACTTTGGACGGTGAGCGAAGATGCACTTGACTTTATTGATCTGAGCTAATATCATCAACTTAGCCCGGAAACTGTCGTACTCTCCGTACTCGAATTTCAAGTGCGTTTAGTTGATTGTTATACTGCTATTGGTATAAGTGCTGTGGAAGATCTGACTGGAATCAGGGTCGGCGCAGTCTTGTACACCGAGGACAAGCAGTATATCGAAGGTAGCATTGCTGTATTCATGCGCTATTGTTCTTTCTAATGCTGATTCTTGCAGGAGCCAATATCGAAAATGCCAGCTACGGTGCTTGCATCTGCGCTGAACGCACCGCTATCGTCAAAGCAATGGTATATCTAGTGCAGTTCTCCTTGCGAAATACACTGACACAGATCACAGACAACTGGCCACAAATCCTTCATCGCAGTCGGTGTCTCCTCCTCCTCCGGCGACATCACACCCCCTTGCGGCATCTGCCGTCAAGTACTGCGCGAATTCGCCCCGAAGATCGATGTATATATGTTCACAGAGGGAGAGAAGTACTTGCTTGAGCCGTTGACTGCGCTGTTGCCGCATAGCTTTGGACCTGAGGATTTGCAAGATCTTCCTGCTGCTTCTGCCTAGTCTGAGATTTTTGTCTGCGATTTTTTTGTCTGCTTGGATTCGCCTGGTAGTTGCAATTGCTATCTTACACTGCGCTTGAGGCAGTCAAAGCAGCAACCAAAGTAACTGCTTAGCTATCTTAGTTTGTATCTGTAATCTAACACCTCCCAGTGCTGTATTAGTTATATTAGCACTCCTACTCCATATATTACTCCGCCATTCTTCATATTACCATGACCACACACAGTCCAGTACATATCGTACACCACTCAAGCTCTTGCAGTATGACGCTAATCACATGACTTCACGTGGAGCGTCGTAAGCTTGCATACAACCCTTGTTCAGAAGACAATCTCAGTTCATCTTCTCTTTGCACACCAGATTGATCCGCAATCCAGAGTCCGTTCATTGCTGCGGAGTGCTCTAATTGTAGACTGAATTTGGCAGATTGCAATGGTTTCTATACGAAGAGCTGTTTGTTTGCTGGCGCTCGTTGTCGGTGTTGTCGTCGAAGCGGCCTCGCTCGAGCATGCTCTGCAGCTTGAAAGCCACGATGTGTGTATTCTGATATTCCCTTGGAAAAACGCAATAACTGACTGTTTGCAGGTTGAGATAAACGCAGACGAAATCACGACTGTCGCAGAAATGTTCGATGGCCAAATCAGCGAATATTACTACCTCGAACGCGCACCCGGCGCCAAAGGCACAGACGAGACCGTCGTCCTGCGAACCTCGCAATACGTCGCCCAGATCTCAAACGATCACGGCAAAACCTGGAGCGTCGTCACATCTCCCGATGACGTCGTTGCCATATATCCGCATCCGTTTAACTCGGACTACGTGTTCCTCATCACGGCGACGAACCAGATCCTTGTCTCGACCGACCGTGGCGCAAAGTGGACGACCTACAAAACTCCCTCGCTGCCAAATACTTTCGCAGGCGTCCCGGCTCTGACTTTCCACAAGTCTCGTCCAGAATGGCTTATCTGGCATGGTCAGATGGACTGCTCAAAGCTGCCGACTGGAAAGTCCTGCGGCGTCGCTACCCACTACTCCAAAAACGCTGGCAAATCCTGGACAGAGCTCACCGATTCGACTTTACCCTGCACTTTCGTCACCGGTATCCAGAAGCCAACAGACGAGAATTTGATCTACTGCGAACGTCTGATCACAAGCGGTAGCGCAAGCATGCCACCCACCGTCCAGCTCGTTGCTTCGACTGACTACTTCAAAAACCCTAAAAACGAAGTCATCCATTTCCGCGACATTCGCGGCTTCATTGTCCAAGACGACTTCATCATTGTCGCCACAATCGCCAGCGACCGAACCTCAATGCAAGCCTTTGTCTCTGTCGACGGCACAAACTTCGCCGAGGCAAAGTTCCCGCCTACCTTCGGGTTCCCGATCGAGCAGGCGTATACCATCCTTGACACTTCCACCAAAGCAATTCTCATGCACGTAACCGTTAACCAGAACCCTGGATCCGAATTTGGAACTGTCCTCAAGTCAAACTCGAATGGTACAGACTACGTGACCTCGCTCGAGTACGTCAACCGCGATGACTTGGGATACGTTGACTACGAGCGCATGCAGGGCCTCGAGGGTCTTATTATCATGAACGTTGTTTCCAACCCAACAGAGGTTTCAGGCGGTTCTACAAAGAAGCTTCGTTCGAAAATCACCTTCAACGACGGCGCCTCGTGGAACTATCTTATCCCTCCCTCTACTGACTCGCAGAACCAGCCTACGGGATGCACTGGCGGTATTGACGCTTGCTCTCTCAATTTGCATGGATACACCGAGCGCGTTGATGTGCGCGATACCTTCTCGTCCGCTTCTGCTGTCGGATTGATGATTGGCGTCGGAAACGTCGGCGCCTCGCTTGGCACTTACGGAGAAGGAAACACGTACTTAACTCGTGACGGCGGTTTGACCTGGAAAGAAATCAAAAAGGGTACTTTTATGTGGGAATACGGCGATCAGGGATCGATTATTGTTCTCGTGGAGACGCCCGTGCCTACCAATACTCTGTTGTATACATTCGACGAAGGCGCGACCTGGAATGAGTTCAAATTCCACGACGAGCTCGTTGTCGTCGCCGATATCAGCACCGTGCCATCCGATACGAGTCGCAAGTTTTTGATCCAAGCTCATGCGCAGCAGACTTACGGTGACAAAACGCTCATGATTAATGTCGATTTCACTGGCACTACCGCCACGAAATGCAAAATCGACACCAAGAACGCGAAGAACGACGATTTTGAACTGTGGACGCCTGCCAAGTCTCCCGGTGATACTAGCTGTCTGTTTGGTCATAGGACTGAGTATCGACGCAAGATTCCTGAACATTTCTGTTATATTGGCGAGGTTGTTCCGCAACCGCACTCGCAGAGCACGAACTGCACTTGCGAGAGACACGACTTTGAATGCGACGCAAACTACCAGCTTGCTAATGATGGTTCGTGCCAGCTTATACCGGGATACCATCCTCCTGATCACTCGGTCCAGTGTAACGAGAACCCGAACTTGCTTGAGTATTATGAGCCTACTGGCTACCGTCGGATCCAACTGACGACCTGCGATGGCGGCCTTACCCTTGACAAGGTCACCGCGAAGGCGTGTCCGAATCATGAGGGCCAGCAGAAACGTTTGCATAAGGGGCTTGGCTGGTTTACCATCTTCCTCCTTGTTTTGCTTTCATTTTGCATGGCCGGTGCCATCGCCTGGGTGCTCTACAACCATTACTACGGTCAATACGGTCAGATCCGACTTGGCGACACCGATTTTGACATGCACATTGGTCTGGGAACCGACAATGGCTTGCTCAAGTATCCGATCATCGCGGTCTCTGCTGTGGTTGCGTTTGTGGGTGCGATCCCGGTTATCATTCAGCAGCTTTTGTCGACGCGGTTAGGTCGTGCACCTGCGCGGCCTAGTCGTTTGTATAGGTCGCAGCTAAGCACGCGAGATTCGTTCCCTCTCGGATCGCGCAACGGGGGCGGTAGATACCAGTACGCCCCCGTCGACGAAACCGAGGGATTCACGTTACCGGACAATAGTCTTCGCGACGACGAAATGCTCGCTTCGGACGAGGACTCTGACGACGACGCATTCGGACACACCCCTGACGCGCAAAACGTGGACCTTCCAACCCCATCCTCGCCACAACTTTCCGCCGCTCCGTCATCGCCTTTAGCAGAGATAATGACACCGCCTAGTCCGGCTAGTTTGGACGCTGAGTTGCGACCCGTGAGTCCAGAGATTCCGGCTTTGGACCCGCCTGAGAGCGTCAAACGTTCTGATCTAAGCGAACAATCATAAACCTACCGTTCGCAGCAAGTGAAGAGAAGAAGTCCTTTTGTACAGAAGTGAATTAAGCTGGTTGCTTAAGTTTTATATAGATTGCTGTGTCATTTTTTTTGTTGTTTGGAGAAAGTCACAGAGCGAGAGGAGATGAAGTGGAGATAAATCTAGTGTAGCGCATATTATTATTTTTCTTCTTTTTTTGTTAAAGGAATTGTTATCAGGTATTTTTAGTGAGTAGGAAAATGTGCTTTTGAAGCGAGAATATTTATTTGAATAAGCCAAACTCCGAGAATCCCAAATGATACAAACGCTGTGAGCGACTGATCTAACGTTCTTTCAGCAACTTGTTTCGTTTCTCACGGCGTTTTAGTCTCTCAACGCGCTATTATCCAAGTTAGCATAATCAGAGAAAGAGATGGCAAGGAAATACCTTTTTATGCATCTTCTCGCTCAATCTGGCGTAGCGCTCTTTATCTTCTTTATCCTGTCTTTTCTGTTTTATCCTATCAATTCGCGCCTTCGTTATCAGGTTAGTCTCCGGACCAAGAGAAAACAACAAAGAAGGAGAAGTGTATGTGTGTACCTTTGTTGCCTCGTCTCTTTCTTCTTGAATTCGTCTTTGCTCGGCTTTCAACACGCTCAGTTCGTTTCGTTTCTAAATGTCGCGACCATCATTAGCCTCTCCGTACACCCGCTTATTCGCTCATTTGTCGCTTTTTCCCGCTTGTTTTAAAAAAATTTTTACCTTCGCGCGCTGTTCCCAGCTGGTTTTCACTCCAAGACCATTGATCCGCTTGGGTTCTTTGATTTCCTTCCACTGTTTGCCATTTTTTCTGATTCCGAGGTTTTTAGCTACACCCGCCACGGCAGGCGTATCTACCTCGGGGATCTGTGCTACTGTCGCCATTCCGTCGTACGGTGAAGCAGGAGGGTGAGAACGTTGGTGAGGTGAAGGTAGGTAGGTATCTGAGAGGAGAAAAATTGAGATGCGTTGGGAGTTTTTCGTGGGAAGTTTAAAGTTCTCAGTTGGGAAAAATTATTTTTTTGGGACAGCATACTACAGAGACACTGATATTCCCATTCTCTTTCGATAATTTTTCCTTTTCAGACATTCTGGTTTGAAAAAACTGGAGAAGAGCAAGATGGCTAGAAAAGGACGGAGAAGTGATAACGGGGATACCGTCAGACGGGTGAACACCTACGACGAAATGGAGAAAGACGAAGTCGATTCATGTATGTCTTCCTTCTCGCCCTACAGAACAGTGCTAATGAAGGATAGTTCATGATCAGCGAGAAAAGATTTTGTTAGGTGAAGATAAGACGCCTCGGTTTGCTGGTATGTAATGAGGATCATGTGGATGAAAGGGGTGCTGATTTATTTTGTAGATATGGAAGCTAGTGATGAGGAAGTGCTTGCGATTGACCAACTCTCGTCTTCGGAAGATGATCTTGAAGTGGATGACGACGAGGAGGAGGACGATGAAGAGAAGCAGATAGTGAAGAAACCAGCCAGGAAAGAACCTAAGGGCAAACGCCTTACCACCACCGCCGTCTCAGTCTCAGACGACGACGACGACGACGACTGGCGCGCCGTCAAACAAACCTCCACACTCGACGACGTCGACGAACTTTCCGGCTGGGGCTCCTCTGCTCGAGCATACTACAACGCCGACGACGTCTCTGACGAAGAAGCCGCGAAAGAGGAGGAAGATACCGCGCGCAAGATCCAACAGAAGATGTTGAGTGAGATGAGCGCTGGAGATTTCTTGGATGATTTTGAAGAAGCCATGGTTTCCGCGGCGAAGGAGGAAGACGAGGTCTTCAAAAGAGCTGTGCATGAGGTTGTGCCGCAGCTTGATGCGGAGAAAATGTCAAAGGAAGAGAAAGTGTCACTTTTGCGAACACGGAATCCAGAACTCTTCCCGCTTGCAAAGGAATACTCCTCTCTACTCCCCCTTTTCGAGCAACTAAAAGATTCCGACGACACTGCGTCCGTAAAATTCGCCGCTCTTGCGAGTTACTTGGCCTGTATCTCTGCCTACTTCACGTTATTCTGTGACGAAGCAGTAGACGAGGATACGGTTAAGGATCGGAGGGTTATGAATCATCTGTTGGTGTTGAGACGGTATTGGAAGAAGATCTCGCAGGCGCAGGAGGAGGAAGAGGAGACTCCTGAGTTGGTCGATGACAGCGATGATGTTGATGATATCCATGTTGAGGAGGACGAGGAAGAAGAAGAAGAGGACGAGGACGAGGAAGAAGAAGAGAGCTTTGCGGCACAAATACAAACCACCACCAAACGAAAACGCGCTCTTCCCTCTCTCGACCTCGACCTCGATCTACCATCCTCCACATCCGCTCCTCTATCCAAGAAAAAGAAACTCCTCACCACCGTCTCTTCCACCAACGACTTTGCTGATCCTACCGCGCTGGATGAAGTCGATCTTTCCGATAAACTGTCAAAACGTAAATCTCTCCGTTTCTATACTTCCAAGATTGATCAAAAAGCCATTTCACGCAAAGAAAAGTTCTCCGGCGACGCTGACCTTCCGTACCGCGAACGCGAAAAGGAGAGACTTGCGCGTTTATCCCAGTTAGCAGAACTTAAAGGCCAACAGAAAGCCGCCGAGGGCGATGCTGATTTCCTGGATGGAAACGACGACGAGGATGAGTATGATAATGACATGACTACCGGGGCGGCGTCTACGTTTGCGCAGAGCAACGCCGACGTCTTTTCTGGAGACGCGGACTCAGACGATGGATACTACGACATGGTAAAATCGACCCAACAACAGCAAAAAGCAGAGAAACTCGCACTTCAAGAATCTATCAAACGAGCAGCGAAAGATGGAACGCTCTCTAAACTTCAAGAAGAAGTCGGTCCCGATGGAAAACGTGCAATCAACTACCAAATCCTGAAAAATAAGGGCCTGACACCCAAACGAAACAAAGATAACAGGAACTCGCGTGTGAAGAAGAGAAAGAAATATGAGGCTGCAAAGAAGAAATTGGCGTCGATGAAGGCCATTTACAAACCGTCGGAGGGTGCTTATGCTGGTGAAAAGACTGGTATTAAGAAGAATCTTACAAAGAGTATCAAGTTTAGGTAGTTTAGCAATGATATTCAATTAAGCAATTAAGCAATCAAGCAAATAGTTAGTTACCCCAGAATCCGTCGTAATTTCTCACGCGACGAGATATCACTACGTCGCGCACTAAAACTCTCCATCAAAAACCGTCTCGCTACCACCTCCTAATAACACAAATTAGCACTCCACTTCACCTCCATATGCCGGCATAAGAGGGGAATACAGCTTGTTTGATGACTTTTAACTCTTGCTCGTCTAGTTTACTGCAGACGATAGAGAGATCTTCGCCTTGGGCTAGTAATGCAGAGAACTCTTCTGCTCGGTCTGTTATTTCTTTCGAAACCCCGTTCATCGCAGCACATCTATACTTAATTAGCCAGTAAAAGAGAAACAGAGAAAGGGAATGTACGAAATGCCGAAACTGGATGTAGACCGCCCGTCTACCAAAAGGTAAAGATATGTAATAGATTTATCAGTTTGCCGGGTGCTATGCAGTTTATCATCAACCAGAACTTGCATATGCATATATTTCACGTCATCGTTCGAGACAGCAACAGCGCCCACTTCCAGCGCTTCGTGAAAATGCGTCGCAGCAACGACTTTTGGCCGTCCTTGCCCTCCACACAAGTCTCGCGAAAGGTACTCCACCAGCGCGCCAAAAAGACCGGCGCCGTCGCATGCTTCAGTGCCTTTTCCGAATTCATCGATAATCAAAAGACTGCGCGGCGTGAGCAACTGCAGCGCGGTACAGATCTGCATGATATCACTCATAAAAGCAGACCGCTCGCGCGAAACGGTTTCGCGCGTCATGACTCTCGTCAGGATTTTGTCTGTAAGTCCGATCGTGGCCGACGAGGCTGGCACAAAACAACCTAAATGCGCCATATAAACTATTAGTGCGACTTGCTTTAGGTATACAGACTTCCCGGAAAAATTCGCGCCAGTGAGTAAAATCATTGACGGATCTTCGGTCTTTTCGTCACCCGTGCTTCCTCTCAGGTGAGTATCATTTTCAACAAACGAGGGAACGGAAAGCTCGTATAAAGGATGCCGTCCGTTTTCGATATGAATCACGTTCTCTTCAGTCACGACTGGCCTACGATATCCATACAACACCGCACATTCCGCAAACGACACAAGACTATACGATCAGCATCCTTTTCCTACGCAACACCAGTTCAAAAAAAATTACCAATCAAGCTCGGCGGTCAATTTGCAACAATGCAGTAAAATCTCGGAAAATCTCAAAACGTCAACTTGCAAGGCATGCACTATCTCAATCTCAATATCACAGATAAAGGTATACAGATCTCCATATGTCTCATCAAGCTCTCTGACTACGGCAGATTTGAAAAATGCATGCTGGTCAGTTTGAAATTGAAATTCCCAGTGCTCGTCAATATATGTCGGCTCGCCTGTCTCGGGGGACAAATCCATTTTGATTAGGTATCCGATTTGCGGAACATATGCTGTGTCCACTGTATTTGAGAAAACCGTTGGAAGGTTTTGAGAAATTCGCATTGCGGTTTGTCTCAACAACCCTTCGATTCCGTTATATTGATTTTTGAAATGATCGAGTTTAGAGTCGATATATGGTTTCACCACTATTCTATTCTCGACTGCTGAGATTTCAAAATCGATCTGCATGGGGTCAGCAGATTCATAGAGAGCATGAAAATAAGCATACAGTTTTCGCAATTATATCGCAAACTTCTCGTAACTGAGCAGCATCAAATGAGGATATAATAGCATCAATGATTCCAACGTTTTGAGTATTCTGCATGTCTTTTAACGTTGATCTAATTTTCAGACATTGAAAAGAAAACTAATAGTCAGCATTACGAATCATTAATAGCAGAGGATAATACATCTAGTAAACCTCTCCACTCTGCAAGAGTGGCTTTTCCCATTCCTAGTTTGGTGATAACCTTGGGTATATTTTTCACTCTTTTCAAGCATAACTTGATTCCTGCTACAATATGTCGATTATCGTGTCGGGAGAGTAGTGAAACAGCATCTAGCCTCTCATTGATTTTCTCAAGTGAAAGCAGTGGTCTTAAAAACCATGATTTCATTAGTTGTTTGCCAAAGGGTGAGACAGTGGTATTTAGAAGACCAAATAACGAAAGCGAGACTTTGTTTCGGTTAGAAGCTGATCCGCTGAATAAAGGTTGCCCTTCATCCTGAAAGATCTGTAACGAGCAAATGGTATCAGAATTGACAAACATTATATCATTGCTAGACTATTAGCTAGATCCACTAAAAAATCAACATTCATACAGTCTAACGGATTCAATATCGCCAATCTGGAATCGCGCATCGGTGTAGTGTGCGGCTAGAGCCATTCGTTTTTGCGCGTAGGCCAGTACAGCTCCAGCACAACCAATCTAGTGGAGTCAGTATTGATCAGCGCGTGTCGGACAGTGGGCATACAGAAACTTCTTTTTCGATGTTGATGCGGGTGGATAGATCGATTAGGGCGGTTCGGGAAGAGGAATTATATCCAAATACGTCTTCATCGTCCGGAGTCACGAGTTCGACTGGCATGTGCAATCTGGAGCGAAGCGCGAGGATGCGGTTTACTGCGGTCGAGGAAGAGAACTCGATTGAAGGACGAATATCCAAATGTATGTCTGTTTATTAGCATAGAGCAAAAAATTTGTATAGTTCTTAATTACCAGCGTTTGATATGCTCTTTAGAGCCTCTTCGATTGAGTCGTCTATACGCGATGGCAGAAGAATGACTGTCGGACTGGCTTGGAATACAACTGCAGACTTAGCACTGCTTCAACGCAATACTTAAAAAGACTCACCACTGTCGATAATATCCCATCCAGCATGGTATTTCTCAACCATGGCAGCATTTGCATGCAGATCTTCGACTACACAGAGCTTGTTTTCGCTGCAGATGTAATAGGCAAAGCCGAGCGCATTCGAATGGTAATTGACGGCTAGGATGACATGATTACTAAACTCTTCAGAGTATGATTCAGACTCTCTATCCAGAGTAGTCTCGACTTGAATTGATCTAGTAGTATCTGCCGAGTCCATGTTCGTGATAGGGGAGTAAATAGAGAGTGGTAAAGACGATACAATTCAGGCGCGCCTGGTTCGCGCGTAGTCACGTGTACTGCATGCACCCAACACTTGCGCATATACACCCCAACTATAATAGCAAAAAGGAGTTCCCAAAGCGGCCTACTTTTCAGCCATCTCAGACGAGAAAGAAGTCTGGCCCGTCAGACTGCAGCCGAGTCTGATATCGCAGCCAGACGAGCAATTTTCGTACGAGCGTTGTTCGGACTGTGAAATAGAGAGGATAAGTCAAGTTCTGTTGAAGTAGACTGCAGCTAGACTGGAGAATACTGACGAGATCGGGACGTGGATTGATTCTGATTCACGAGACAACAGTTGGTTGAGCAGTGGTCGGTTATTGTAATCGATCAGGCAGAGACGGCGTGAGGACGGAAAAGAAGCGCAAGAGAAGGGAAGAAGAAGACGAAGGGGAGAAGGGTGAACAGAAGATGGCACACAGCATGTCGATAGCGCGGACGTATGCGCATGTGAATGCGCAGATGCCGGCTTCGTACTCTGACTATGGTGAGTTGTTTTTGGATGTGGCGACAGAGAGAGAGAGAGAAGATGCTGACGAGATAGATTCGTTTCAAATAAGCTGGGGCGACATTGAGAACTACGAGATTGTGAAGAAAGTTGGCCGGGGCAAGTATTCAGAGGTGTTTGAGGGCGTGAACACGATCAACAATGCCAAGTGCATTATCAAGGTGCTAAAGCCGGTGAAGAAGAAGAAAATCAAGCGGGAGGTGAAGATTTTGCAGAACTTGGCTGGCGGACCGAATGTGATTCACCTGTATGACATTGTGCGGGACACTCAGGTGAGTAGATGATTATTGTGGGAAGAGTAGAGCTGAGCTGATTGGATTTTGAATAGAGCCGGACGCCGTCGCTTATTTTTGAGCATGTTAATAATATTGATTTCCGGATTCTGTATGCGAGATTCACGGATTACGATATTCGATACTATATTTACGAGCTGCTGAAGGTAAGGATTGAGACTTGGAGCATCAGTGTAAGAGAAGCTAACGAGAACAGGCGCTTGACTTTTGCCACTCCAAAGGGATTATGCATCGAGATGTGAAGCCGCATAATGTGATGATTGACCATGAGAAGCGACAGCTGCGACTGATTGACTGGGGATTGGCGGAGTTCTACCATGCCGGACAGGAGTACAATGTTCGGGTTGCGTCGAGATACTTCAAGGGGCCTGAGTTGCTGGTTGACTTTCAGGAGTACGATTACTCGTTGGATATGTGGTCGCTGGGAGCGATGTATGCGTCGATGATATTCCGGAAGGAGCCGTTTTTCCACGGAAGCTCCAATGCGGATCAGCTGGTGAAGATTGCGCGGGTGCTGGGTACGGATGCGCTGAATGCGTACTTGGAGAAGTACGACATTGAGCTTGACACTCAGTACGACGAGTTGATTGGGCGGTTTGCGCGGAAGCCGTGGCAGCGGTTTGTGACGCCGGAGAACCAGAAGTACGTGAGCGCGGAGGCGCTTGATTTTCTGGACAAGCTGCTGCGATATGATCACCAGGAGCGGCTTACGGCGAAGGAGGCGATGGAGCACGAGTACTTTGCGCCTGTGAGGAAGGAGCACGAGGCGCGTGCTGCTGCTGCTGCTGCTGCTGCTGCAAGTGCCGGTCAAGGCAGTACGAATGGAAGTGCTTAATTGTGCTTAATTGCTGTGCTGGTAGTCAGCAGCGTGAAAATGCAGACGAAATCTGAGATTGTTGTTTTGTTATTATTGCTATTGTTCTGTCTATATTGCTATTCTATGGAAAGCTGTTACTGAGCTGCTTGTGTCGATAGACAGCTGTAATAAAGATCTAGGTAGTGCTCTAATCCAGCTGCCCTCAGCTGCAGCAAGTAAGCGCGTCTATTTAAAGCGTGGCGGGCTGTGGCTGCGAACGGTGGCTGTGCAGTTTTTGTGGCTGTAAACACTAATCCCAAAGAGGCAAGCGCTGGCTGCAGCAAAACGGCAGCGACGCAGCACGAAAAACGGGCTGCTGGGCTGCTTCCTCTGCTTTGGTTCCGCTCACCACACCGCTCGCGCTGCTTCCCAGTCTTTGTTTGCTTCGCCGCCCGCGTTCTTCTTCCCAGTGTCCGGCGTTCTTCCTGCTGCTCATCACACTCGTTCTTCAGCTGCCCGGTGTCTCCTCAGTGCTGCGTACTCAGCTTCGGACTCGGACACGGCCTCAACACGCTCGTTATCTTCGCTCGCCACGTCTGATCAGCTCGCCTCTGCGCCGCCTCTTCTCTGACTCTCGAAAGCGCTCTGCTGTCTGCTCTATCGCCCACCCGCCTCTGCTTCCGTCTGCTCGTCTCTCGCCAACATGCATCGCCGCGCGTCCTTCGTCGAAACAACCGCGCATGGCATCCACCAGCTCGCGCCGCCCATCTCGGTGAAGCTCATCTGCCTCTCGCTCGCCTGGTACTGGTGCTCCGCCGTGTCAAACACGCTCACCAAGTCGATCCTCAACGTGTTCCCCTACCCGATCACCCTCACCATGCTGCAGTTCGCGTTCGTCGTCGCGTGGGCGCTGCTCACCTCCTCCCTCACGCGCTCGCCGCTGCCCGGCATGAAGCGCCTGCTGCCCTTCGCCCACACTGGCATCACCCGCCCGACGCGCGCCGTCGTCCTCACCGTCGCGCCCATGGCCGTGTTCCAGCTCTCGGGGCACATCTTCTCGCATATCGCGACCTCGCGGATCCCCGTCTCGCTCGTGCACACGATCAAGGGTCTCTCGCCGCTGTTCACGGTCTTTGCGTACCGCTTCCTCTTCGGCGTCCACTACTCGGTCTACACCTATCTCTCGCTCGTGCCTCTCACTCTGGGCGTCATGCTTGCTTGCTCGTTTGAGTTCCAGGGCCAGCTCGTGGGCATCTTCTGCGCGCTTGTCGCGGCTATCATCTTTGTCTCGCAAAACATCTTCTCCAAGAAGCTGCTCACCAACTCGCCCGCGTCGGAACTCGAGCCCAAGATGAAGCTCGACAAGATCAACCTGCTGTGCTACTGCTCCGGTCTCGCGCTGATTTTCACCTCTCCGCTCTGGTTCTACTACGAAGGCGCTGGTCTGCTTCGCGAGTACGTCATCAGCGGCACCTTGCCTATCCAGGCTGAGGGCCTCGACGTCACCATGACCTTGTCTGCGCTTTCGCTGCTCTTCTTCCTCAACGGCACTGTCCACTACGGCCAGAACTTTCTCGCGTTCCAGATCCTCGGCATGGTCTCGCCAGTGACGTACTCCATCGCGAGTCTCTTCAAGCGCGTCTTTGTCATCATCGTCGCCATCATCTGGTTCGGCCAGGAGCTCAGCCCGTTGCAAAACTGGGGCATTGCGCTCACTTTCCTCGGTCTTTACATGTACGACCGTGCGGGCGACGTCTCGCGCAAGGAGCGTCTCGCGCAGGGCATCGCCTCGCCCCCTCGCGTCTTGCCAATGAGCTCGGCCGATGTCAAGGAACCGATCACGATCTCTTCAAGACCGAGCTGGAGCCAGCACTCGAGCGCGCGCAACAGCAACGAGTTGCATGTGCGGCCTGCGATGGATTCGATTGAGAAAGACGCCATGATGCATTCGTTGCATCTGAGTAATGCTTCTTCTACAGTTTTAGTTGCTTAATTCCTTTAAAAACGCATTTTTTATGTTTATGGTTCGCATTTTTTTTTTTTTTTGCTGTTTTGAGATTTGTATAATAATGTCATGACTGGGGTTTGGCGAAGGATAGTCCTTTTTTTCTCTCTTTGTTATTTAGTATAATTAATGCTCATGTTTGGGAATATAGTAGAGCTTTTGCTGCTGCTGTAGTGCGCTGTAAATGGATCTATGCGAGCTGAGACGCGACGAATTGAGAACAGAAGCGTCGTCATAACGATCACCGCTGCTATTTAGTTATTTTAGTTGTGTATAGATAGGAAACTAGTTAATATATCCACGACGGCGGAAAGTCCAAAGTGGTTAGGCATTGCCCAATTCAGACAGCGGCGACGTGATGGCTGGGCTGGATTGTGTTTTGGCGACGCCGGATCTGGCTGACCGGTGGCCCAGCGAGTGGAGAAGTGTGTTGTTGGCTGCGGTTTATTTGTTTGTTTGTTTCTTTGTTTGTGAAGCTCAGACTGCTGTTTGCTGTAACAGCAAAAGTAGAGTGGACTGGAGGACTCTTTGTCGGCAGCTGTAACAGCAAAAGCAGAGTGGACTGAACTCGTTCTTCTGTCAATATCTGAGATTTACATGTCTGCATTGATTCCCTTTTGATTCGCTCGATCGGACCAGAAATGCGTTCAAAGAAGGGGGGAATCCTTTGTGCTCTGCGGAATGTCCTCGGGATATATTTGAAAAATACAACACATCTCCAGTGTTGACCTGAAGCAAAAGCCCTCGTCAACACCATGACACTACAAAACACGGATAATGCAAACTCTAGTGTATTAAGCCCACAAAGAAACTGAAAATTAACTACATATAAAAAGACACTCTCGGCTCACGCACGCACAAACATGTACATCAAAAATAACAACTCTCGGAGAACCCCTCGCACTCATCTTTTTAGATAATCACAAAAAAAAAAGCACAAGTAAGAGATTAGAAGAGCTCGTCGGCGTAAGGCAGCTCGGTGATCTTGCCAACGGCGCCGACAGCGACCTTGGCAACAACAGCCTCGGCAGCGGCCTTGACCTTCTCAGCAGAGACGGAGTCGAGCGCAGAGAGCTGCGCAGCGACGTCGGGAACGGCGCCCGCAGTCAGGAGAGAGAGTCCCGTGGCGGTGAGGCCCGGCTTTCCCTCGAGCGCAGCGACGGCAGCGAACTTGGCCTGCGCGATGGCCTTCTTGAGGTCGTCAGACGAGACGCCGCTGGTCGCGACGGTCTTGACGACGGCGGCGGCAGCCGTCGCGGCAGCAGCGGTCTCGGCAGCGGAGTCGGCTTGCGCGACAATCTTGAGCAGCGACGAACCCGCGTACGACGAGAGCGAGGCGGCAGCCTTGCCCTGGGTCGCGGCCGCGAGGAGCGAGGTGCCGTACGACCATTTTATGCTGGGGGTGCCGCCGAGGAGCGCGGCGAGCACGGCGAACTCGGGAGCCGGCGTGGCGGCGTGGCCAAACGCGACCGCGGAGCCCGCAGTCGACGCAAGACGAGCGTCACCGGCAAAGAATGGCGCGGAGGGGATCGGCGAGGCAGCGCCGGCGGCAGCGTCCTCGAGGAAGTCGCCGACGAGGGGCTGGAGCTGGGCGAGGGAGACGCCGGAGCCCACGATCGCGAGGTTGGCCTTTGTGTAGACGGCGTCCTTGTAGGCGGCGACGGTCTTTGCGGAGATGTCGTCGGAGGGCTGCGCGAAGAGCGAGAGACCGAGTCCGCGGCGGTAGGCGGCCAGATGCAGGGCCTCGACGGCAGAGACGGTCGGGTCAACGGCGGCAGCAGAAGAGTCGAGCTTGAGCAGGGGAGCGACGACCTCGGCGAGTTCGTGGCGGGCGAGGTGTGGTCGGGCAAAGACGTCGGCGAGGACCTCGAAGAAGTAGGGAAGATCCTCCTTGAGGAAGTCTGCCTCGAGGACGATGGCATCACGCGAGAGAGCCGGTGTCAGGCTGGCGCCGAGGAACTCGGATTCACGCGTCACACGCAGCGCCGAGCGGGATTTTGTGTTCTACGTGGTCAGCCCTGATACACACATACACACAGCAGTAGACAAAGAGGGAAAAATACCTGAAAGGCAAAGCGCTCGAGGGCGTGGGCCACGCCGGGGGTGGTCGAGTACCGCGATCCAGCCTTGACGACAAAGGCGAGCGAGGCGACCGGCGCGCTGGTTTCCTGCGCTGCGACCTTGATTCCGTCGACGGTCGCGGTCGAGAAGCTCCGGCGGGCGGTCTGCACGAGCGATTGAGCTGCTGAAGCACGTCGGGCGAGCATTGCTGTGTGGTGGTTTGGCTGGAGGGGGGAGGGGTGTGGTCGGGGGAGTGCTGTGCGGGAAGCGCTTGCTGGGGCCGAGTGCTGCGGGTTGCCGGGGAGTGTGCTGTACTGTTTTGTAGAGCGGACGCAGGAGATTCGAGCACGGTGAGCCAGACGGTCTTTCTGGGATCAGCCGGGGAGAAAAGAAGCGCACAAGTGGAGCGAAGCTGGTTCTGTCGAGGCCAAAGCTGAGCGTTTCCGTTTGGCGACGATGCGAAAATATCCAACCCTCGAAACAGAGCGATTTTTATTGGTGGACGGCCAGAAATGCGTTTTGCAAAATGCGTTTTTGGCAGAAATGCAGTTCGCCTGTTTGGGACGAAGCGTAAATCGGCGTTTGGGACAAGTTTTGCTGAGCATCATCTATGATTGATTCGCAGACTTGTTTGCTGTATTTGCATGTGTATTGCGTAGCTGTGCTCGGCCAACAATGTCGCAGGTATTCTCTTCTGCTTCTTCTTTCCGTGGTGTTTGCTAACGTGAGCAGTTCGACGCAGAGCTCATCGTGCTCCTCGTCCGCGACTTCTACGGATCCCTCGCGGCCACAGTCATCGACACCCTCCTCAAAGAAGGCAGACTTGCTCTGCCTCTGCTCGCCCGCTACTCTTCTCTGCCCTCCGCCACCATCCAGCGCGTCCTGATTCCGCTCATCCAGCTCAGATTTGTCCTTCACACAGACTCGGAGTCAACAGCAACCTACGTCGTCGCGCCCGAGCGCATCTACGCCAGTCTCGTGCGCGCAGGCGAGTTCCTCACCTACGTCGAGGACCGCTTCGGCGACGACGAGCCGGCTGCTCGTGAAGTCGTGAAGAACCTGCTTCTTTACGGGCATATCCGTGTCTCTGACTACCTCTTTGCTGCGCCTGATCCAGCGCTCTCGCGCAGTGCCATCGCTGCTCTGCTGCAGTGCAAACTGCTGTCTACTCTCCTTTCCGAGGAGTTCACGCCAGACGCTGATCGCTTCCGCGCTATAGTCAACAAGAAGCTCTCGCAGATCCCGCGCAAAGCAACCGTCTCGGAAGCAAAGCGCTCACAGGCAGCCACCCTTGAAGCTGAGGAAGAATGGCTTCGCATCACGTCAAGACACGACGACCCTTCAGACGGCTTCCTCAACGTGCGCGAACATACCATTGACGAGCAGGCTGTGCTGACGCTTAACTACGATAAATTCGCAGTCATCTGTCGTTCGCGGATTCTCGTGGACCTGGCAAAACATCGTATCGGCGCCGTCACTGGCGCAGTCTACGAACACGTCCTCGCAATCATGGAGCCGCGTCTCTTTAGGTGTAACTCAAACGCTGTCGTCACCTCTCTCGAAATCGTGAAAACACTCGATCAGGATCTTGATCTCGGAAGCGCTATTGCCGCATCCCGCCGTCGAAAACGCAACTCGAGCGACTCAGAAGACGATTCACGACCGCGGAAACGGCGGCGAAAAGCAGGCGGCGATAGTAGCGAACAGTCCGAGTCCGAGTCATCGGAGGACGAGGACGACGGCCGTGGGAAGAGTTCGTTGATTGAGTTGTTGAATATGCATCTCGCGTTGCTCTGCAGTAGTCCACTTCTTCCGTTTCTCAAACGAGTCGGCACAAAGGGCGGCGGAGAGTATACTGTTGACTTTGAATCTCTTATAACCTCCATCCGAAGGTTAGAGTACGACCGGCTTGTTGCGAAACGCCAAGGAGCTCTAGCTTGTCGACTACTGCGAATCATCCGCGACAAAGGCCGTATCGACGAGAAGCAGATCGCCCAATCCGCACTTCTCCCCGCCAAAGAGATCCGCGCACACCTGACCGCTCTTCACGAATGTGGCGGACTGGATCTGCAGGAAGTTCCGCGAGGAGCAGATCGTGCGCCATCGCGGACATATTACCTCTGGCATCACAGGCCCGCGTCGGCGTATTCGCTCATGACGCAGCAGCTCGTGCGGGCCATGGCACGCTGCTACGCGCGCGTTCTCGAGGAGCGGACTCGCAGACCAGCTGTGCTGGCCAAACTAGCTCGAGACGCGGCGCTAAGTGCTGGTGAGCGGGATGAGGTGAAAAAGCTGAGAGCTGTGGAGGAGAAGCTGTTGACGCAGATCGAGAGGCTGGATCGGCTGGTTTTTATCTTTCGTGATTGCATTTAAAAAATTTTCTTTGTATATACATTTGCATTAGCTAGCAGCATTTAATCTTTATGTACATATTCCCTCTCACATACGAGCTGAGATCTATAGATTCTCATCCACAAACTCAAGCACCTTGCCAATAGCTTCAATCTGTCCCAAAAACTGTCCCACGCTGGCACCCACGTACACCGGTCTTTGGAACTTTTTCGCACACGCTTTTGCAACCCGATTCGCAAACTCGACGTTTTCTTCTTTCGAGCCGTCTTGTGCGCCGAGGAGTGTCGTGCTTAGCGGAGCAGCCGCTGTCGGTGACGGCAGAGCGTATACGAACGCGGATAAAGGCATCGTCGATCCTGAGCTTGTGATATGCAGGATTATAGGTTCTTTTGTGATTTTTTTTGGTCTGAGAGAGAAGGTATTTGGGTCCTGGGAAAGAGTCGGGAAGACTGTGAGATGGAGGAAGAGTGTGTAGGGGGATGCTTCGATTTGGCGGGTTACTGGAGATATTGGTGGTAGCACCTGATCCGCCATTGTTTGTGATATTCGTGTGCAGTGTTTTTCGTATTGTTCGGTCTGATTGATCTTGTAATATCCTGTCCAAGTATTATTGAGTAGTGTGGAGTATTGCTGAGTATTGTTGGAGTATCAGGAGTAAGTTTACATGAGCCGCTCAGCTAAATCAACCACGACGCAGCTCATCGCACTGCGTCTCAAGCGGCATCTCCACGCAATCCACTAAAACAATCCTCATTGTTCCAAGAGACGTTTGTGTGTGGTGCTTGAAGTATAGTTGGCGCAATAATGGACTCTGCGCGTGAGAGTTCTGGTGAGTACTGTGGTTTTGCATCCCTGAGTTTGAATTGGAGCGGAGTATATGATATTGTCTATGGTTCCTGTGTCTTTGAAGATAAAGATCCGTGTGATATTGAGATGACGCTGCTTCGAGAGTGCGAGAAGGCTTGCGCGTCGTCTGCTACGTGCTATCTACTGTGCTCATGATCATCTTCACTCTGCCCTGTCTCTGATATACAAGCCCATGCTAACAGCAAGCCAGTCGACGAGACTCCCTTCGACGTCAAAGCCGACGACTCAGAAGACCACGCGAGAACTCAGCACACACACAGCCGCGATGAGCGCAGCCACGAGAGCGCAGATGAGGACGAGGACGTCATGAAGCGGAAAGCTGATAGTGTCGATTCTGATGATGAGCCACTGGCTAAGCGGGCGAAGTTTGTGGACGCGGTGGAGGACACTGCGGAAACAGCTGCGAGTAAGATCAAGAAAGAGAAGAAGAATGTAGACGACGACGAAGATGAGGACGAAGACGAGGATGAAGACGAGGATGACGCAGAGACAAAGAAAAACGGCACAGAGGGAGAAGACGAGGAAGAGGAAGGAGCACCGACTCGGCACTTTTCCAATTCGTTTGTCTATGACGGTGTGCTGTACGAAAACAAAGTGCGCACGGCGGTTATCGAAGAACGCGACGAGATCATTGAATTCCGGGTTGTGAACAATGACAATAGTCGCGAGAACCTGATGATATTGACCGGTCTCAAAAACATCTTTCAAAAACAGCTGCCAAAGATGCCGCGAGAGTATATCGCAAGACTGGTGTACGACCGAAGCCATCTGTCGATTGCGATTGTCAAGAAACCGTTGACGGTCGTCGGCGGGATTACATATCGGCCATTTGCGTCGCGGAAGTTTGCTGAGATTGTGTTTTGTGCGATTGCGTCGTCTGAGCAGGTCAAGGGATACGGAGCGCATCTGATGAACCATTTGAAGGACTATGTCAAGGCGAGTTCGCCGATAATGTACTTTTTGACATACGCGGACAACTATGCTATCGGATACTTTAAAAAGCAGGGCTTTACCAAGGAGATTTCGCTGGAGCGGTCGATATGGATGGGATACATCAAGGATTACGAGGGAGGCACGCTGATGCAATGCTCCATGATTCCACACATACGCTACCTGGACTCGTCTACGATCTTGCTGCGGCAGAAGGCTGCTATCATGTCGAAGATCAAGCAAATATCAAAGTCGCATGTGATCCGCCCTGGCCTTGCCGTGTTCAAAGACGGCAACAAGCCGCTGCTAGATCCGATGGATATCCCAGGCCTGCGCGAAGCCGGCTGGACGCCCGAGATGGACGAGCTCGCCCGGCGGCCCAAACGCGGTCCGCACTTTGCCGTGATGCAGCACTTGCTCAACGAGATGATGAACCACCCGTCGGCGTGGCCGTTTGCGCAGCCGGTCAACCGAGATGAGGTTGCGGACTACTACACGATCATCAAGGAGCCGATGGATCTGTCGACGATGGAGCAGCGGCTGGAGTCGGATGCGTATCAGTCGATGGAGGATTTTTTGTATGACGCGAGGCTTATCTTCAACAATTGCCGGTCGTATAACAACGAGACGACTACTTATTACAAGGTGAGCCACCTGTGCTGGGCGCTGACTACGAGCAAGAGCTAACGACAGCAGAACGCCACGAAGCTCGAGAAGTTCATGACGCAGCGGCTGCGCGACCTTCCAGAGTACTCTCATTTAGTAGACTAGCTGTGTATATTATTCCATTCTCTCCCTCATTCGCATGTAGTGGTACTAAACCCGCGCTCGAGCGGGTGTGCGTGGCAGCCAATCACTGTGCGCGCAGATGGCCTTCCGGCCCGGCGCAACTCGCCAAACGCCTGTGCAGTTGCGCCATCAAACACACCACTCCGCTCCAGCGCCGACGCAGCTCAAAACTTTTGGCCTCCTCTGCTCCACGACCAAAGGACTCCTCCAACTCTCCCCTCCGCGTACTCGCCTCTCTCCCCTCTTCCTGGCCTGTATATCCCGCATTCAAGTGCTGCCGGAGCGTCCTCACTATCCACTGCAAACCTCATCCACAGCAATGTCCCTCCTCAGAACCCTCGCGCGCCCGGCCGTCGCCCGCAACGCCCTCTCGCCAGCGACCATCCTCGTCCGCGCCAACTCGACCTCGATCACCAGCGAGCCCGAGGCCACCAAGTCCCACCCGATTGCGACGCCCTTCATCTCGGACCTGCCGACCCGCTGGGAGAAGCTCCCCACCGAGGAGCAGGTTGCGCTGACTGTTAGTATCTGGGAGCGCCAGAAGCTTGCCTGGACTGAGCTGACCCCCGACGAGAAGCGTGCTTGTGAGTGATCCTGTGGATCGATGAGTGATCGTTATGAGTGATCGTTATGAGTGATCGCGATGAGTGATCGCGATGAGATGATGTGCTGTATGGCTGGCTGTGCTGTGTGTGTGTATATGTACACCGGTAGCTTGATGACAGCACTATGCACTTGCTGCTTCTACTTGCTGCTCGCTACACTGCCTCCCCATCTCATCCCGTCACTCTGCTGCTTTGCTCCCGTTTAAAAATCAAAACTAACATCGCCCTCATCCAGCTTTCTACATTTCCTACGGACCCTGGGGCCCGCGCAAGCCCATGCACGAGTCCGGTGACGGCTTCAAGATCGTCGGCGGAATCGTCCTCGGCCTCGCCGCCAGTGTCGCCGCCTTCGCTTTCGCCAGACAATTCGGTACGTCTCATCCTACGCATCTCAAGCAATGAATTCACACTAACTATCCCAGGTGGACCCGCTCCTCGCACTCTGAACCGCCAATACCAGGAGGCTACCGACGCCATGTACAACACCGGTCTCGTCGAGCCTTACAGAGGAAAGTGGTCGGTCGTCCAGAGCCCATACGCCGACGACGAAGACGAGGATGACGAGTAGATTTTCCTAATCTTTGCTTCTCATCCACTCTCCGATCCTTTCCACACGTCATCACTACAATCCTCATTTTTTTCGTAACTCAAAACGCAAATGAAGCGAACTCATTAATACGTCAATTTATTGCTCTTGTTTATGTTTTACACTTGCGTTTTTGCTCATCATCATCATCTTTTTTTTATATTTTATCCAAACCTTTTGTTATATGTATCCGACCTCTTTTTTTCTAACTTTTATTATTATTTTGGAGTTTTATTTTTGGAGATAGATTTATTCTATTATAGCACTCGTCTAATAATGAAGAAGAAAAATTAAAATTTGTCCTAAACTTCTGCCGGTCGCAAAGACTTATCCCGGAACACGTACTTCCCATTCCGCATAGCCTCTTGCAACCGCTCTCGAACTTTCTCCTGATTCCGTCTCCGAGCTTCAGCTTTATCTTCCGCTGCTTCCTGCGTATTTGGAAAATCCGATCTCCAAAATCCTGGAGGTGACGGTTGATCTTGCCAACTCTGTCGATGTCTTGATGCCTTTTCTATAATTGCCAAAACTCCGTTTGCATTGTTATTATTATCATTGCTATTCGACGTCAAGGACGTCGCAGTACCGCTTTCGTTATTCCATCTAGGACCAGAAGGGAGTGGTACATGTGGACCCGCCGCCTCGTAAAACTGCTTACATCGCACACAATCTGTTCCGTGTAGACACGCGCGGTCCTCTTTGTTGCGGGTTACTTCTCGAAATGCGAAATTGCGACCCTCTTGATGCGCGTAGTTTGCGTTGACGATGAAGTCTTCGAGCATCCATTCTCGTTCTCCCGGTCTGTTTAGGTATGATGTTAGTCTTGAAATATAGCTGTATCTGGAAAGAGCAAACATACGGTTTGGGAAATGAGGTCCTATACCTAGCTTGTCCTTTATTCTCGCGCGCAACAGCATCGCTTATCAACGGCGTTCGCTCCTGCCGTTGCGGCGTGGCAACGGGCGAATCGAGGGACTTATTCGGAGTATGTGCTGTCGTTTCAGAGGTTAGTAGGCGATGTAGTTGTTGCACTGCTGGCGGGGCGGTGCGCGTCGGCGCGCAAAAATGTGTGCCCTTTCGTTTACGCGATTTTTGAAGCGTATGAGTCGGTGTGTCGAGAGAATTGGATATCATGTTAATAGCCGACGCATTCTTGTCTTGAAGCGGTGTTCTATCAGGTGGTGATTGACGAGTGCCAATAGCGCTCTCATTCCTGCTCTCGTCACGACTCGCGGGCGGAGCAGAAAGCAGAGAAGCGGTCGCAGTTGACCGTGGAGCCTCCGACTTGATGTACACCTCCTGCGGCACCTGTTCTCGATGATCAAGTTTTTTATTCTCGCCCGGCTCCAGCTTAATCGTCTCTTCTTCACCAGCTGGCTGTAAAATCATTCTCGAGCTCTCGTTAGTGATTAGGCGTGCTTTCGTGCGAGTTGCAATTGCTGATATCGGAGTCACTGGTAGCTCAGCTCCTGGTCTCGGCGCTGTTGCTTCGGCGTCCGCCGCTCTCTTCTCCAGCGCCTTACATTTCTCATTAAGCGCATCCACCTGCTGCTTTCGACCAGCCAGAGCCTGCCGCCATCTCTGAATCGCCTCCGCATCTCTCGTCCGCTGATCAATCAACTTCACCAATCTCTCCGACACAATCATCTTCTCCTTGGCCAGATTCTGGATCATCGCGTCTTTCTCTTGCTCCGGCACAGCTGACGATTCCGCAATCAATTTCGCGGTATCGGCTTGTTTCCCGAGTGCTTTGATCTTGCTTGAAAATATACTTTGCATCTCGATCGTATCTTTCAGTTCCGCGTTCTTCATTTCTACTGCAGCTTTCAGCTCGACCACCTGCCTCTCTAAATCCTTAATCCGCACTTGTTGCTCTTGCACCTGCGCATCCTGCTCCTTTGACTGCGGCTGCTGCCGTGTCTCTAGCTCTCGTTGCCATTTCTCTATCGTTTTCAAATCACTAGCTCGTTGAGCTTTGTATTGATCGAGTTGCTGTTGCAGTTCTTTGCATCGGGTTTTGAGTATACTAGTTTCGCTCGCGCGAGATTTTTCCGATTCTTTCAGATTCGCTGTTTGGTTTTGTAGTTTCTCCATTTGCAGTGTCATATTTTTCATCTTTAAATCGGCAGATGAGTCCGCGCTTGAATCTGGTTCTCTTTTAGACAGATGCTCCCGCAATCTGTAGTCTGCCAGTTCTTGTTGTAATCGTCTGATTACGCGTTTGTCATACTCTGCATCGTCAACATCAGATGACGAGTCAATAGAAACCGGTTTCCGTGTCTACCGCAGTTAGCCTATGTGATAACTTATGACGAATAATGAAATGTACCTGTTCAAGTTCTTTTGCGCGTTGTCGCCAATGCTGGACTTCCTTCTCGAGTTCTTGCTTCTGCCCGTTCCAAATCAACTCAACTAAACACGTTAGCCCCGTCTCCATAAAATGCCATCTCAATGCAGAAATACGTACGACTATCAAAAGCAGCTCGTTCGTGCCGGATACTATCCTGCAACCTCGCTGCGTAGAAATCAACATCGGCTCGCACATTCCCGCGTATACTCCGATCCTGCTTGTCATCACGCGCGTACGGCTCCTGTTCTTCCTCTGAGATTACTATATCTGGTTTCTGCGGGATGACAAGTGAATGCGCTTTTGGTGTGTCCTGGTCGTTGGGGTTGGCCATCTTGGATCGTGCCTGCTGAATACGCGCTTCTCAATGTTCAACCACGCGGTAATACAGGCACACGTCCTCACAGCAAATTCATATCCCAGAAACACTCCCTCTGCTCTCTTTCTCTCGTAAAAACACCTCCAAAATCAATCGCTCACTCAAAAAGACTACGCCTCTCCTCTATCTTTGCTTCACAAAGCCAACGCGTCGCGTTGATGACTACTTTCTCTTCCAAGGTGGAACCTAACCCAGTGAGATTTCACACGTGATGCATAACTCGTTTGGGGAAAAGTGCGAAGCTGATTATTCTTTCGAGTTGTATTAGAATAATGTATTCGAGGAAGAAGGGTCCGGTAGATTATTAGTTTTGTGCTGAAACGCTTTATAAGCGCGCGCTCAAGAGTTCGCTCTATATTTGTACAACTTCCAAAACAACCTTTCCTCCTTTCAAAAACTAAAAGAACATCTAGCAACAAAAAAACTTTCACTCTGTAATTATTCTTTAACCCCAAACATTGCTAAACATCTCGTCGACACTACCTTTCTTCGACGTCGTGCGCGACGGCGGCGCGGGTATTTGCTCATTTGCAGGCGTCGCCGCCGCCGAATTCGCTCCACTGTTCAACGGGATCGGATTCGCAAACGATGGCGAGTCAAAGAAATCGATACCAATGGCAGAAGAAGAGTTCGAAGGAGCTGATAACGGAGTTTCGCCGAATTCAGCGGAAAAATCCATCGTCGGCTGAATAGAGGTCGTGGCGAACACGTTTGTAGAGGAAAATGCAGCACTGTTAAAGGATCCAAACTCATTGTCAAGGTCGTCGTCAAGGGTCACCATTGGTTTACTGCCAGATGCCGACGACGGGGTAGACCAGTTGTTCGAGCTCATGAGTCCAGCGAAGGGATCAGATGAGGCTGAGACTGGAGTCGGCGCGACAGGAGCAGGAGTGGATGATTCTGAAGTGCTGATGGACATATCACCAAAAGGATTAGCAAGATCGTTACCGTTAGAAGAGGTCAAGCTGATTGATGATGCTGCCGCCGAGGTTTGCAATGACACAGGCTGCTGCATCTGCGGGGTCGCGAATCCATCGGAGAATCCCTGAGGCAAAACAGGCTGCGGTCTAGGCTGAGAATATAGCGACAGAATTGACGATTTTAGATCCGGGCGCAGGTTAGCAGTCTGTGTCGGGACCGATGGAATGCTGCTGTTTGCCGACGAAGCGCGCGTAACGGGTGCCGAGGAAAAACTACCCAGGCCAATCAAGTCATTAGAAGGAGGTGGTGATCTAACAGTGGGTTCTGATTTTAAGCGAATCGTAGAACTACCTTTTACGGCAGCAGAATTCTGGGAAGCAGTGGGTGCAGCCAGAGGAGTCGATGCGGGCCGCGCAGTCACTGATCCCAACAACTGAGGCTCCTTTTTATAATCTTCTGACGACAGAGATTTTGGTGCAGAGGAGTAAGACGAGTACTTTTTAATCGTAGTCGATTTCTTGGGCTCTTCTGCCACGACGGGGCCTTCTCGCTCGGTGTCGCTGAGAGTATCAGGATCGGGGATCGGACCTGGCGCACACCATTTCTTCATCTCATACTTTGTTCTGATGAAATTTTCCATTTTTCTGACTCTGAGTTAGCATAATTTCACTTTTGCAGACCGTGAAGCAAACTTACGTGTCAACGGGTTGGTGCCCACTAGGAAGTCGGGCTTCCCAATATCTAGTAACCACTGTCAATAACGTAACGCACAAAAGCAACAGGAGAATGCTCACTTGTTAGCCTTAATATTTCCCCAGCGAACCATGCTCTTCAATTGCTCATCAGTCCAGGAATCGAGATCAACAGATTTGACTACATCGTCGATCAGTACGCGTTCGTGTATCAACATCTCGATATGACCTACCTCTGCTGATATGTGTTCCCATACTCCGGTGGATTCCCGAGCATCTACAGCACACAAAATCAGTCAACAACATCGCACTTCTCAGCACAAGGATGTCCTACCTGATGCAAATAAACACACCGAGATTCCAACTAGCCCATCGTGGATACGCATTCTTCTTACAATCCGAGCAAAACTTATTCCCAGGCTCCTTCAACAGAGCCTTCAAAACACTCTGGTTCCGCTCAAATTGAATTTTCTCTTGCCTTTTCGAGGCCATCGTCGCTGTTTATGATTGAACCCGTGGAAGTGCTCGCTCAAGGACGTGTGCGCTTGCGTCCGAACCGTGGACGCACACGGCGCTGCCTCTTGGTGTAATACCCTAACCTTGGTGTTGAAGCGGCCAGGCTGTAGAAGATATATGAATGGAATGGACAGGTATTCTAGTGTTTATAAGAGTTACAAAGAGGCAATTGGACCGATAGATGGCTAATGTTCAGTAGGAAGTGCATGCGAGGTGCGGATCAGCTGCTGTGTAGTGTGTGCTCTTGCACATTAAACAAGTCAAATCAACAACTATCTCGGTTCTTTTATTTGTATATCCACCCTATCTTACAATATCCCACCAATGTTCATAGCAATTCTTCCAAGTGCATCCTTCTCACACGTATACTCCAACAGCGCATAGAAGGTACACGAATCCGAATCTGGTCAACAGTTAGTACATTCACCTCGAGAAGACAGCTCGATCTACTCACCCAAGACTTAACGATGCTGGAACTGCAATGACAACTTGCTTTGTGAATCCAACGAGTCCTTTCTTATCTGTGCAAGCAATTTAGTTAGATACGAATCTGTGTGTCGAAGTGCGCCTTGGCTGTGAACGTACCTGTAAGACTGAACATCGCCGTCAAAACGATTCCTACACCCAATATCAGCATACAAAAACATCACACATTACTTGCAATATGACATACCCAGAAAAAGCAGAACTGCTGCAGCAACAGGCTGCATCTCAAGTGAGATCGCAGGAACAAACGGAGTGCCCTGCGTCCACAACTTCTGCGCACAGCAACAAAATCAGCACCCTCTCTCAGCTGCCAAATAAAGATACAACATACCATTCCTAATGACGACATTTCTATTTGATTCTGTGTAAATCGTACTCTGCAAACCCGGATCTGCTGCGCGGTCAAAGAGTATCGTAATTACACGAGTGCGATTTCACGAATGGACACGTTACGCGGCGTGGTTGGGTTTGGGTTTTTGGTGAACGAGATCAGATTCAATTACTTGCTCTGTTCTGTATAAAGAGCTGATATAGGATTAGAAAAGGGTAGATTAACGTGAAAATGAGTGACAGATTAAGAGATGTTGAATGGGTGATGGATATTACAGGAATACATGTTCTGGCTGTTTGGTGATTGCGGATTTCGACCCATTTCACTGATGAACACTGGACTGAAGATGAAATCAAGTGCAAACAAAAGACTGGTTTATAATTCAAAACAAAATTCCAGCTATTTTTCAGGATATTTTCTGTAATTTTAGCAATCAATACAGAATAAAGCATCTCAATCCAAAATCAAGCAGACTTTGTTCCTCGTTCGCCTAACTCAAGTTAAACTCAACTTCGATTAAACACTTTGAACCGTCTTCATCTCACATTCGGGCTTGCTCTACCAGCGAGTGCTCACTCATACTCTTGATCTGTACACAATTGAGCTGCAGCATTTATAAAGAAACGCAAGTATTCCGGTGGTTATTATCTGAGTTGGAATTGTGCAGGGGATCCTCTGTCGACGCGAAAACGATAAATCAAGAGAGACTAAATCTCAACAAAGCTAACATCTTTCTTCAGCTCGCTCGATCCAGTCAATTTCACAGTATACATTACGAATATTTGATGAGTCGATATACGCTTTAATGGCTGAATCTGGCATAGAGACTTCCGAAGCAGGAGGTCGAGTGCCTCCCACAGATACCCACCATGTCCCTCACGTAATATTACGACCGGTCGCACCTCACTATCTCGACGTGACAGACATATTCACGCGCGAAGTAGAGAAAATAAAACCAGGCGAATTAGCCATGATGGACACCTTTCAGCTCGTCAATTCAATCAACGCATTGGAGATCATGGACGCAAAAATGGATACCGGGTTGCTGGATATGATGTCTAACGACGCGAGTTTTGACATAATGGCATTTAGATCTCTGCCAGAGATACTGTATGTCATGGACGAGCTATTTGCAATGGAAATGTCGTGGTGTACAGGAGGTGCACTTAGCCAGACTGTCTACACTTGCTTGTATATCGAGGAGATTCTGAATAATTTCAAAGGGACATTGGAGAGTGCGCATTTTGGGCAGCAGACCGATACTCCTCCAACATTTGACATCAATAATCGAAATTCCTTTTTTTTGCATCATGTGTTGCGGGCATACGTGATTGGAACTATCAAGACTTGCGATATCCCAAGGCGGCGCTTACAATGCCGAGGAATTTTAGAGGTACGTGCTCTTCAATAGCTATACGCTTATTTGTTAACGTTACGATTAGGACGAGGATATAGTTACCGAGACTTATGGCCTTGATTTATTACAATTTATACCCGCTGAAGCTATTGTGTCAATGATTGAAGACGTACGGACAAAGTTGTCAGAACTGCAAACTATTACATCTGAACCAGACACGCTACAACTCATGGAGGGGCTTCAATGCCGATTAGCACTTCGAGTAGCTTTGATAAACGCTCTCTCAGCAGCAGACTCAGAACCAGAGATTCAAAGAGAGATTTTGAACAACAGTCTTAGTTTCATTGACAAGCTTGCAGAGACACATGTATTATCGAAGCCTCTTCCATCTGCATTCAGCATAGCAATTCAAGGGCGTCTAGAATGCGCTATGCCGCCTCGACCAAAGGTAGAGCTCTCGTTTGATGACGCGCTTAAGATATGCAAGAGACTCAGACAGGGAGCGCATGATGTATTAGACATCCACAAATATGATCACCTTGGCGATATTTTGCCTTATTTCCAGCATTTTGCTATGCAACAGCCGGAAGAGTTACCATATGTTCGATGTCAACTTTTAAAACAATTCATGAAAAATGGAAAAGTTCTGGGAAAAATACCCATGCGCGAGTTATTGATTCAAGACATCAAAGATCTCTGCTGTCCCATGCAATCGTTATTTGAAGTGCCGATCGATCATCCAGTACGGATACCATACGAAGATTTTTTCGCGCAAGCAGAAGTTTGTTTTGAATCAATGTTCACGGCGTTGACGGGCAACAAATCACGTATTCGCCAAAGTCTTTGCTCTCAGATATTAGACTGGGACTCCTTACAAGTCAGCGCCGAGAACCTCGAATCACTTCCAGGCATGGATGAGTTTTCGCCAATTTTGCGAGCTGGGCCTGGTGATACTGGAGGAGATCTGCATACGCTTCCGTTATCATCATGGGTTTATTTCCGGAAACTGAAATGTATGAGCTGGATTGTGCTTCTAGGATTTGAGCTAGATATATATAAAATTGAAGAGTGGTCTATCATGCTTTGGTATACAGATTACTTGTTAGGAATAATCGACTCGCATTTGAGACGGATAGAATCTGTTGTCGAGAATATGGTTTTACGACAACAACAAGAATCACATAGCAAAAAGAACCGGAAACACGCACAGATTCCACTCAAAAACCGGTTAAACACGGATGCAGTGAAAAGGACAGGTGCCATGATTACCGTTCTTCGAGCGGAAAATGCGATGAGAAAGGAACTGTGCCATGGATACATGTGTCTTGTCGCTGCTATCTCATTAGCTGGTATCATCAAGCCTGTGTTTGATGCCCGCTCCCCGCGTGAAAACGACAAGTTGTTTACGAGTCCTGAGTTATTGTACAAGTTGCGTTTGAAACCGTTCAGTACAATCGGCGTTCCGGAACTTCCTGAGTATAAATCTTTTCTTGAACTCAGCAATTTACAAGATTGGACTGTAAGTTTTTTTTCTAGCATTTATCGGTGTGGTGTAGCGCGAGCTAATATAATCTGTAGATTGACTCGCTTCTTGAGAACGCGCAGACATCGGTCACCGGCGCTAAAAAAATGATTGATCAGTTCAATAATCTTGTCAAACCTGATCAACTAGTAAATTCGAAATTAATCGGTGAATCATCAAAGAGCTTACGACAACTGCTATTAAGATCCTGTGTGGGGACTAGTATCGCGATAATGCAGCTACGAAAGAGGAAACTTACGCCGTCGGATGTATTAGTTAAGAATCATAAGGTGAAGATCTCGATTGATCGTGAGAAATATTTTCCTTTCTTTCCGGTTCTGGTCGTGGCAGACAGGAAGAACAACTGAATATGCATTATTTCTAGATTTTATCTGTACAAAAAAAAGCACATGTTTGTAAAAAGTATCTATTAATCATTGCACATATACTAAAGCAAAAAACGCATACACACACAAAAATCAGCAGCTAACCTAGTGAAACTGCCCGATAGGAATTCCAAACGATTCACCGGCCGCCAAAGTTTTCAACGTAGCTACTTTCGCACCGTCTACTCCCGCACTCGAAACCGTATTGCCCCACCAAGGAATCGTAGTCTCGGTGATTGTTACTGAACAGAAAATGATAATTGCGCTGAAAGCGACGCCAGCTGTAAGACCTGACGTGATGATATAGTTGTACTTTGTCCACCAGGCGAGATAGTGTCCTCTAATGTAATACATGAAAATATAGGCGGCGTATAAACCGGGAATGTAGTAGGAAAGGTTATATGTTGTTCCCCAAGAAGTCAGACCGCTAAGGATCACTATCGGATGAATGTTGCGAACGAAATTCTTTGGACCCCATTTGCGTAATGCGATGAACGGGATCATGAAAACAGCTCCCATTAGAAAAGCGTATTTCAAAACAGGATAGGTTTGGTTGAAGGTACGGACAGGACCGACGACACCGTAAAGCAGCGAATCTGAGAAGAGAGTATTTGGGAATGTGCAGGTGTATTTATTCACCTGTGTCAACGAGCAGACATTTTGAACGCCATTCATAAGAAACTCAACACTACCGATTGTGACAAAAGTCTGGATGAATGTTCCCCACAACTGAGCTCTGAAGATAGCCCGTGGTGGAATTTTAGCGTAATGACCCAGTTTCTGGTCAGACGTGAAACTCTCTGCGCGGTCATCGGTGTTGTAGCCGTATACTCTGCAGAGCATGTTTGCAATACCATTCTGTTTAACCATGTATCCAGACAAAATCACCGAGAGATCGCTCATCCGCAGAATATAACCTGTAACGGCATAAACCAATGCGGTTGGAATCATCAACAAAGCACTGATCAACATAATCACAATTAAACTCCAAACCGGCGTTGTAGTTGGGTACACTGTACATGCAATGATACCAAAGGCAAACGACAGAAGCAAGATCGATGCAAACCACCAATTTGGAACTTCAGGATAGGCTTTCATGAGCTGCGTCATAGGATCATTAAATCGGCCGTACGACGAGGCACTGCGCGATCGAAGTGCTTTGTATCCGTCTATAACGGCATCCTTGATGACAGTCCATTCAGTAAACAAAATATACACCACACAGGCGGTGTAGGAGGCGTAACTGGCGCCGCTGTATACCAATTTGCCAATAGACATATAGGGCGGTGAATACGCCTCATATTTTTCCTGGTTTAGAGTATAGTCATCGTTAATGATTTTCGTGATGTTGTATCTCAGTCCGTCACTCGCATATACAGCACTAGTATTCACCGGGATATACGCGGTCCATCTCTGATTCTGCCAGTACATTCCTATAATCAGAAAGCCACCAATTAACATACCAATAAACCGGTTGACAGTGGCAAAGAATGGAACAACCAGAGGCTTTGAGTAGCTGATTACCGACCAGTCAAATGAGGTAATTGGATTGAATCCTAGACCCAATCCTGAGCCGGTGATAATGGCAAGGACTTTATTTTGCGGAGCAATCCAAGTAATCCAATTAAACGTGCTCAGCGCGGTAAATAGAACAGTTGGGATCCAAAAATAGATAAACGACGCGACAAAGAGAATGAAAAACAGCTTATACTTGGAAATAGACCATCCGTTGATTGTGCGTTTCTTTTCTGGCATAAGCAGTGCGCGATTGAGAGCGAGAGTTGGCAGAACCGTTGGCCAGACCGCTTTGGTTGGCCAGACGCAAGTTGAACGTAATAAACCTGCTAAACCAAAGCCGAAAAACTGGGTTGAAAAGTTCATCAAGAAGGCGAATCCAAAGTTAACCCACTTCATGCCGTAAAATCGATCAAGTCTCATAACCAGGATATATCCCATGAAGTTACTCCAGCTCGCGCTGACATTGACAGTAATGGTAACGAGCATTTGTTCCTTGTAGCTCCATGGGCCAGGATTCAGAGAGTGCCGAGTGCCAAATAAAGTAAATCCTTTATCGGGAAGTATCCTGGCGAGCAACATACCGCAAGGATAGAGTAGCAATTGAATAACGGTCGCATCGAGCGATAATGACGGCTGTCGTTCGTCAAAAACCTGATTTATAAAGGCACCAATAGCCACCCATATACTCGCAAGAAAGTAAACCCGCATGGTTTCCACGGGGATCGTAGGATCGTCAGTTGGATCACAAACCGCGCGAACTTCTGGGTATGGCGAATGGAACTTCATCAGAGTAGCTTCGATCCTGACTTCGAGCTCGTAAGAGTCGCGATCCATGCTCGAATACTCGAACCCCTGAACAAGTAATTTGAGCTTTTCGAGAGTGACGATGGGAAAATTGAAGTCGTCGCTGTGATACTCAATTGCTTCTTGCAGGATCTCGAATGCCTCTTTCAGATCCATGGAGCCGAATTTGTCGACGATAAAGTTGGTGTTTGTGTCATCGAGAATATCTGCTGCGTCGTTATTCGAGTCTTTGCCAGATATATAATCGAGCACGCGTCGGCGGTCGTCAATTGAAGAGGAGTTGACATTGATATTCGCCTCTTTGCTATTGAAGTCGGATGAGCCGTTACTGTCGTAGGGAAGAGCAACGACGAGGCTGTCTATGTTTTTCTCGTCGATAATCTCCATTGTTCTCTAAAGCTGATTTTTTCACCAATTACACCAGCGATAAATGAAGGAAGCATACACGTTGAGACAACGCCGGGAATGCTAATTATCCGCGAAAACGAAGAAGAAGAAGCAGGACAGCCGAGGAGCTCGGACGACGACAAGAGGGCAGAAGGTGGCCAGTTCGTGCTCGCTGAGGCGGGAAGTATATAAACACAATTGCAAATCACAATGCTTACCGATAGAGACGGAACATAACTAGTGCAGCCGGCTCAGACTGGAGTTGATCAGGCGAACGGGAGTCCCGATGCGTGGGCGCGAGGCGAATTGCTGCGTCCCTGCATGCGAGGGAGTCATTATGTATCCAAGATGGGTTAAGTGCCGGCAGACAAAGAGCAGCCGGGCAATGCGAGCGCACTGTGGCTTTCAGACAGCGGGAAATAGCAGACACAGAAGCAAAGTACAGGCTGTTTACATGAGGTATTCGAGCAGGTATTTTGCCAGGAGGGATGTTAGTTGAGGCCATCTCAGAGCAGCTGGGCCTGGAGGGCGCCTGTCCAGCGTCAAGCCAGCCCGTGAAGCAGCGGCAGGCTCAGGATGCAAGGATGCATAGGACCACGCAAGGCTGGTCCAAAAGCCGGCGCAGAACAGAGACAGAAGGTCTGGCTGCGCCTGCGGCGATAGTCAACTCTAGGCTGGTGAACGTGTTCAGATAGCTGCTTATCTGCGAATACTCAGTCAGCTACACGGCGGCTGCCTCAGCTTGCACCGTCGCGCGCTGCTTCCAACCTAGCTACCTCCTGGTGCTTGTCTGTTTATCTCCCGCCCACGGGCGCCGAAGTTGTTATCGCGGAGCCTCTAACCGCAGCAGCTGCGCAGCGCCACGCAAGTCGAGAGTATTGGGACTGCCTGTCGAGAAAGAACCAACCCGGACTTCGTGAAGCCTCTGTTCTGCGCGAGTCATCTGGGATTTGCTCGTCTTTTGCTTGTTTTTCGTGACCGTATTTGGCATATCCTCTTCCTGCTCCTTCTCTGCTCATGTATTATCTAATCACTCGGTACCTTCGCCTAGCCGTCTGTAAAATACCCGTCCAAGACAGTCAGTCCTGCTGCACGAAAGCCAATTCCACGCGCTAATCCGCAATAGCGCGCATCCCTTTCTCCCTCTATCCAGCCGCCATTCCCCGTTCTCGCTGCTCCTGTAAACACCCAGTCACCAGTCTCATGTAGTTGGCCGAAGTGCTTTCTATCGCTCTGCTGTAAGGACGCCTCTTCGCTGTATGCGCACTCGAGTCCCCTTTCTGCAAAGACAGACAATACACTCGGCATCTGTCAGATCTCTTGTTTTCTTGGCCGACCCAGAACATAGCAATTACCAAATTCTTTTCGGATGCCATATAATATTACAGTGATTCTTTATTATTATACCTTTTTGAGACGTGTGTAACCGTCTTTACGCTCTGTAGTCTCTGTTTTGTCAGTTCTTTGCTCATCTTGCTCTCCTCACTTCAGCACTTGGACCGCATCACTATCTAATCTACCTCTCATTGCTGTGCAGTATACAGCTAGACGTACTTGTAAACTAAGCCTTTAGCATCGCATCAGTATAAACTCATTTCTGGATTACATCTTTAGTGGCATGTAGGCAACCTGAGCTATCACTTTCTGATTCTCGACTCGTCGTTCAGAAATCATATATTATAAATCAGGCAGACAAAAGCAGCAAATTACAGACAAGTATTCTTCTCCTCAACCGGAACAGTCTAATTCTCGAGTCATGGCTCAGATAACATATTACATATCAAGTAAACAAATGCAGCAAATTACATCCCTTTTGCCCTTTTCTCCTCCTCCTTTACATCCAGCTCACCTTCGCCGCCAGCAGCTTCGACAACCTCGATATCGTCAGTAATTATCGCGCATGTGCTAAGCACCATACTTTGCCATGAATTTCTCAACTGTACCGTTCTTCTGAGCATTTCTGAGCATGTAGAGTGGGACAAAAATCTAGATGTTCTGAATAATACTGTTAACAACCACAAAGAGAATACCATCGTAAAATTGAGGGTTTGATTTAGTCGGGAACGCAATTAACTGCGACGTAGCCGACGTTGATCACTGCAATGATGATCGAGCGAGCTTCGAGAAAGTGGGCGAGAGATTCAGCGACCTATGCAAAGTACTTTGCGATATTGCTCACGTCCCAGTGCAACAGCATTGCATTGCAATCAAGAGTCAAAACACCAGTGAGAACCAGCATATCCCATTGGCTTTGTCTCCAGTCTGAGTAAAACGAACAATCAAAGCCGATACAACACCGAGGCGGCGTAGGTGATTGTCGAGAGACCATCACCCTTTCATACTGTGGCTGCGAACCAAGCCAAACCGTGTACGGTGTGCTCGAAGCATAAGGCGAGATCCAACTCAAGCTAACAAGGACAAAGAAGATATAGGCCTACCATGTCATAAACACGCGCTTCTAAATCGTTCGGTCGAGTCCACGAGATGGCACAAATCCATCCTCAAGCAGTCTGCGCATCACAAGCTCTCTTTCTGCAGCTGTGAGATACGACATTTTGTCGTATCAGACACGTTAGGGAAGAAAGTGACCTCATGAAAGCAATATATAATCCCACATCAATCAACGCCATCTTCAAAGTCCTTGGGAGCTATTAAGATTGCTATTCGCAAATATCTAGCAATCATAGATCCAAGCGGTTGCATGCAGCAGTAAATCGCATCGCGCTTCGCAAGCTCAGATATCTTGTATCAGCAATTAACAATATGAAGGTTTCCGACGTAGCATGCGGCCGCCGTCACGCTGACGAAGAAGCCGATGACCGTCAGCTGTATGTCTGCACAAATGCAGTGCAAAGAGTGAAAACGCTCCGCCTAACTTCAGCAGCTGGAAGATAATACTGGGCGATGCATATCCACTAATCAGTATAAATCATAAGAAAAACAACTCTGAAATATTCACGAATTCTTGCTAATAGCTACGTCGGAAGGAACTAGGAATACGCAGTATTCAATCCAGTACATAGCGTTCACATAGTCAAGTCTGTTTCCATTAAACTGCAAACGGCCATTCCCGAGACACGTAGGCATTAGTGAGTGCCAAGATATCCGAATTCTTTGAAATAAGCCAGACCAGCAAAGGACAAGACCAGCAAGTCGACTTTAGACACATGCCCTTGAGAAACTAGTCGATGGCTTCCACGAATGGGCTCATAGAATAATGTACATCTTGCCAAAACCTGTTAATCAAGAGCGCAAAGACAACAGCAAAACACAGAAAACAAAATGCCTAAAGAAAGGAGAAAGGTGGCTTTGATATATCTGGTATCAAGAAGGAACGCCACTCTTGCCAGTGACATACCAGATAAGATACGAAGCGCAAAGAAAGCATACGACACCTCAGATATGTGTTAAAGTGCTGTGATAAAGCGGCGTATTATTATCTGTCCACGATAGGATGAGATGAGAAAAGAGCAAAGAACGAATCAGAAGCCCGATTGTCGCTGGCTGGATGGCCTTGGAGCAGGCTTTGGTACAACTTTACGAATTCGTGAAGCAGTTAGTTAAATCAGCGTGAAATATTCCTGTGCTTCATAGCAAAGATGGATAAATGATAAGGATGCTAAGATGCAACAGATAACCAGGCCCAATAATTTTGGGTAAAATGTATGGTCGCGAAGAGCGCAGGCGGTGTCCTATATATCTGATACTTGAACACGAGATATGTAGATATGAATGCTGCCGCTGCGTAACATAATGCCGTGAACAACCTTTGTCGTCACTCTGCACAGACGATTAACGGTATACAGGAGCCTCCGTGTGCAGTAAAGTGTGCAACAGTCCCAGAGTATCCAAGATGCCCTCTGCAGCACGCGACTGGGCATGGCTTGCGCTTATGCCCTGATTACAGCTCACTGTAACTGAGGATATTCAAAGATCTTTAAGCATTTTCGTAAACAAATTCCAAAATATATATACTACCGTTCCCAAACAAAAATCCTAACAAACACATTCAAAAAAAAAAGCACACTTTTGTATATATATGCGAATAAATGCATCATACAAGTTACCCCTTTATACACCTAAGATTCATGTCCTCTTCATTTTTCATTCTGCAATGAAAGTTCTTAACTTTGCGCACTGGTCTGCATCAACACCGCAAGACTCTGCAAACTGCATCCCTTTCTCATAAACTCATGCGTCAAGAGCTCATCAGCAGACGCTCGGCTCGCAACATCAACACACAAACAAACACTCAAAAATGATTTAATTTCACGACTGAGCTTCTCTGGTCGCTTGAGCTTTGGTGTGCCGTTCGTGGCAATCAGATATAGCGCCTTGAGAGGTTCCTCATTCAGGTAGGGGGGCTCGGATTCAATCATCTCAATTGCCATGATTCCAAGTGACCAGATATCCACCTTCGCGCCATACTCTTTTTGTTTGACGACTTCAGGAGCCATCCAATAAGGAGTTCCGACCATTGTCGCGCGTTTGTTCTTTTGGTCGGTTAATTTTGCGCAGAAGCCGAAATCAGTAATCTTGACATGGCCTTGAATATCTAGCAGTACGTTATCACTCTTGATATCGCGGTGGATGATGTTCTTGTGATGCAGATGTTGTAGACCTTTACATGTCTCGAAGCAGATCGTAGCAATCTGTGGCTCGGTTAAGGTGTTGTTGTCAATAATATCCGTCAAGGCACCTCCTTCCATGTACTCCATTACCACCCATAAATCATCGCCCTCGCGCAAATACGCACCGAGAAAGTTGACGATATTAGGATGCTGCGACTCGCGCATAACCAAAATCTCATTCACAATAAGCTCCTTTCGCGGCTGCTTCTTAAGCTCCATCTGCTTAATTGCAACCTTCGCAAACTTGGCACCAACTATACCGCTGCCGGCACGCGGGGTAGCGACGTATACTGATCCACTGGCACCCTGGCCGACCTTCTGCTCCTTATCGTAAAGTTGAGTAGGATCTCCAGGAGCAACCACCGATCTAAGCTTGTTCATGATCTGGATTTCGTCCATCGAAGATACCGGCCTCTCTTTCTCAGCCGGAGCAGGAGTAGTGGGCTGCGCAGCTGCCTGTCTGGCAGCAATTAACGCTGGATTCGTAGTCTTAGGTGGAGTCAAGTCGCGAGGAGCATGACGGACAGGCAAGGCTGCCGCTTGAGCTGCCTTCTGCTGCTGCAGTTGCTGCTGCTCAGAATACTGCTGCTGCTGCTGCTGCTGCTGCTGCTGCTGCTGTCTCTGCTTCTGTTGCTGCTCAAGTTGCTTGTGCATCTGCTGTCTCTGCTGTGCCTGCTGCTTCAGCTTGGCAACATGTGCCCGATAGCGAGCCTCCTCATCCTTAACCTGCTGCTGCTGTTGCTGTGCCAGAGACGAGCTCTCGGGTGGTGGAGAAGTCCGTTTCTCTTGTGTTCGCGGCGTAGCCGGCGCTGGTCTCGCTGCGCTAAACGTTCTCAAAGGAGCCACGCTAGGAAGCGCAGGTGAGGTGTCTCCACCTTGCTGCGTGGGCGGAACAAGTTTGGGAGTAGACTGCTGCTGAGCCGGACGACTGTAAACCTCCTGTTTGGCGGTTTGCATGGTTGGGAGGACAGGCTCTGATGGTCTAGTACGCAAGGGATGCCGAGCAGGAATATTACGCTCCTCTTCGGCCAGGTAACGCGATTGATCACCAGCTGATGACACGGCTTGTGGTTGAATAGCAGTCTTTGGCATTCTAGCGACAGGAGCAGGAGGCGCGGGTCGCATTGGAGTAGTAATAGTAGTAGTAGTAGATGGAGAAGGAATGGCTGGATTCGAGGTCTTACTCCTAGTCATTGGCGGAGCAAAGGGCGTTGAGTTCTTAGGACCGCTTGCTAAAGGACCAGGACCTCCGATAGGAGTAGTCGGCAACGAACTTGACGAGGGAATAGGCACAACGGGCGCGATACGACCCGCAGCCTGCGTCCGCTGGGCAGGATACGGAGTTTGATATTGCTGCTGCTGCTGTTGTTGTAAGCGAGGCATATATGACGGAGAGCTATTGGGACTGCTTCCTGAGGAGCTCGGGGAGCTTTCTCCATTGTATTCTTCAGACATTTTGAGGTTGTCAGAGTAGAATTCCAAAGCCTCGATGACTGCCTGCGGGTTTTTGACGTAGTCTTCTTGGGTAATTGCGGATGCGTTGAGCAACTTTGCCCAAGTCTCAGGGAGTCCGGTGAAACCTCCCGAGGAGGGATCAAAACCGACGTGAACTTTGTGAGTAAAGTTGGTGGGGCTTGAGACACCCATGAGCGGACATCTCTGTATCAGTTGTTAGCATGCGACGACAGTGCGGAGAATAGGGACAGGGCATACGCTGTAGATTTCGTCCATCCATGAGTAGAGTTCGACATCGTTTTTACAAGACATTAAAATGCTCTTCGAGCCCGCGGTGCGCATGATCTCGAAGCAGTACGGTTTGATGTCAATGCGACTGACACTTGTGACAGAGGACAGAGGTATGGAGGAGGTAGGAGGGGAAGTGTCGCTTTTGTGTAGATCGAGCGATGCAGGGCGAAGGATGAGATATTTTTTTGTCCACATGAAGGATCGTATACCGTCTTCTTTAATGCTGAGCCATCCCTGCTTCACGATGTTGCCCTTGAGGCCACTGAATCCCGCTAAAATCAAGAGTGTTAGCGGAGCGAGATCAGAGAGCAATAGCAGAGATAATACGCACCAGGCAGATCGCTTTGGAAGAGACGAGTGACGATCGGAGTAACCTGCTGCATGTTTGAGGTCGAGTTATTCGTTGTCAGAGGAGGTCTCGAGAGCGGAGGGGCCGGGGCAGGGCCTGGGTTGAGGAAGGCATTCTGCGGGGAGTAGAGCGAGCTGCTCATGGTTGAAGCGCGGTTCGCGGGGCAAGCATGCAGCGGAGAGCAATTTGCGATAGCGGGAAGGAGCGGGAAGCAGTGCGCGCACGAGGGAAGATCAAGGTGCCGGAGGAGTGTCTGTCCACGAAGCAAAGCAGGCTGGATTGAATGTGAGTGACCGACTGAGTGTGTCTGTCTTGAGGCAGGGGCCAGACTAGGCAGATATGAAAAAAGGGGGCGTCTGGAGCCCTAACCCTCGACGCGTGGGAAGCGCGTGAGCAAATAAGGTTTAATCGCGTCAGACGCGTGAGTCGGCTCGTGACTGCGCGCGCTTGCTGGGCCTGCGAGGACAGGGAGGAGGAGAACAACAAAGAGTAAAATGGGGCCTGACGGTGGTTTATATTGTTTTACGAAGCAGGCGCTGAAGCAGACGCGTGACAAACCACTGCGAGAATGCAGGCGCAAATGCCAGCTGAGTCTGCCACATACCAGCGAGCTAGACAGTGCAGCGACTCGTCGGCTCGCTGAGCTCTGCTCTTTGTGAGCACTCATTTATTGGAGAACGTAGCCCAGTTATGCTTAATTAGTGAGTTTAGTACAACCCCCCTTGTCCAGTACATAAAGTATATTACGTAATAGTTACATAACAACTTAAAGTTGAAGTGGGCTTTTATGGTCCTTAATAAAGTTAGTCAGTATATGCTTATAACTCACTCATGTCTATACACCGCGTATAATCTGCAATAACACAATTCGTCAACCAGTCCGAAGACATCTCATCGAACACTGCTAATTTCTATGAGACTCACCAAGGTCTAATCCCCCCTTACCCAATGAGTCTATTATGGTGCTTTACAAACCACTGCTAAGTATTTGAAAAGCTCGGTATATTTAATCCAGAACACTGCTAGCAGACCCCGACGCCTCGTCTCTGCTTGCGAGCGCTGCAACCACTTCCTCAACGGAATCCCAGTCTTCGGCTCAAGCGGTCCAGAATCAGTCCAGAGTGCACTTGCTCCTCCGTCGTTGTCCTCTCATTCCTCCTCCTTTCTTTTTCTCAACCTCGCCTCGCTGCCACACTCCGCCACTCCACACTTCGCTACTCAAGCAGGTAAGCCTAATCGGGCCTAGCGCTGCAGACAGGCACAGCGGCCGCACTTTGCACTTTGCACTTTGCACGGCTCTTCTCTGCGCTCTTCCTCGTGCAGTCCTGCTCTCTAGCACTCCTCCTCCTCTCCGGCCGCTGCTCCCACTTTGCTGCTGCTACTTGAGCTCTACTCCGAGCGAAACACTCAGGCATTGTCGTGAAGCCTGTCTCTTGCTCTCGGCATCGGCGGATCCAGCTGCCCTACTTCCTGCGCCCACCAGATCAGCTGTTTTCCCAGTGCCGTCTCCCCCGCGTAGCCCAGCATGTCCTCCCTCGTGCTCTCGACCTCAACACACATCCTCACCTTTCATCCCTCGAGCAGTGCTGAGTCTGGCGGAACCGTGGACACCCCCTTTTATATCCTCGAGCAACTCCCTTCTGCAGCATCCTCATCCTCGTCAACGCTCAATGCTTCGGCGTCTTCAACTTCACTCGGCCACGCCGTGGACCTCACGGTCCATGACACCATTTCAATCGAGGAAGATCTCATGGACAGCTCAAGGCTACTGCTTAAGCTACAAGAAAAAGACATTGGCTCGGTGCCGAAGGACAACGCCTCGACTTTGGCCGAGTTCATCCTCGCCTGGCGCTCGGCACTAGCAGCCCTCGAAGAACAAGTCCAGGTATCTCACCAAGTCTTGTTTGAAGATCCTCTCAGTTCAGACTACGTGACTACTCGTCTCGTACAAGAGCGCGACTCCTTTATCGACGAGAAAACAGTGCAGATCAGACTTGTTACCTGGAATCTACATGGCGAAACCATCGGCGAAGACCTGCGACCTCTTCTCTACGGCGAGAGCATCTTGACTGAATCCGGAGAGCTTCAGGATATGGGCATTTTCATCGTTGGCTTACAAGAAGCAGACGCACTCACTCCAACTGCACTCTCAACAAATCAAGTAACCGTCACTCGCTGGACAAACCAGATCCTAGAAGCTCTGGGCTCATCGTACGTCGCCGTTGCTACTTCTGGTCTGCTCGGTATGGTCCTCCTCATATTCTCCCATCGCAAGCTAGCATCACAAATCACACAAATCAGTGCAGCTACTGCCGGAACTGGTGTACTCGGATACTGGGGAAACAAAGGCTCGGTTTGTGTTAAATTCGTGCTCGGTGAAAATGAACTCACGCAAACACCTGGTATCGAATTTGCCGTGCTAAACATGCATCTGTCGTCAGGTATGGCTCCACAATCGGTCGAACGACGACGGTGGGAGATCAGTGAACTAGGAAAACGATTCAAACTTCCAAAATTCAATGGCAAACTTTTCAGAAAACCTCGCAACGGCGGAAAGAATAGGAAAGAGCTGCTATTCCAGAACGGCGATCTCTTACAGGACTTGGATGAGCGGGTACTAGATAGAGCTGACGAAGACGAGGTCGACGCTCTTGCCGCAGCTACAGCAATGCTTCAAGACGCTAAAATTTCCGATAACTCGACTTCCTCTGCTGCTTCATCTGCTGCATCCTCTGCTGACGACATGCCAGACACCCGCAGCACTGACTCGGGAGGAAAAGCAATGTCAACTGCATCGACAACTGCAACTAGTGCCACCACTGCTCTGTCTGAGGAAGCTGCCACTGCTGCGACTGTCAACTCTGATCAAGTTGGACCTGATCAAGAAATGAACTCGATTATTTTTGTACTCGGTGATCTTAATTATCGAATTGCAATGGATCGACGCGATATCGAGCAGCTGATAAGCAAGGGCGACTACAACGCTTTATTGTTTTGGGATCAACTGCGAAACGAGATCAAAGAAGAGAGCATTTTAGTCGGGTTTCAAGAAGGACCCATCAATTTCCCCCCGACGTACAAGTATGATATTGGAACCAAGACGTTTGACACGAGCGAAAAAGCACGGATACCGGCATACACCGATCGCATCTTTTACACTCCATACCCATCATTGGCTCAATTAGACTATGAATCCTTCATGCATTACATTTCATCCGATCACAAGCCAGTAGCTGCTACTTTCGAGCTGCGCACGATGCTAGTCGATGTCGACAAACGAGCACAAATCGTCAAACGGCTACTTCACGACATGGATGCGCGCGAGAACGAGTCGCGGCCAAAGGTAGAAGTTGAATCGACCGAGATTATTTGCCCGGATCTGAAACCTCTGTCAAAAATGACTCGCACCATCAAATTCAAAAACTTTGGAAATACTCAAGTTGCATGGGAGATCGAACAAATCGAAAACTCGCGGCTAGAGTTTTCAGAGCTGAGAGGTCTTGTATCACCTGGCGCCGGCCAATCGATACGATTTTCATTCTCAATTCCGACGCGTGAGACAGAGATATTGGAGATAGTAGTCTTGCGCATCGTCAATCGCCAGGATTACTTTATAACCGTCTCGGGCAACATTCTTCCATCATGCTACGGCTCCTCACTGCAAGAGATGGTCGATCGATCAGGTGGCGCGCGCAACGGACTCGTAGTACACGACACCGGTGCTCAAATCAATATTCCCCGCGAGGTTTGGAAATGTGTGGACTATCTAACAAAAAGAATCACTAAAGATATCTTCCGTTGCAGGGGTGATGATATTGTTGGCCAGCTTATTCGAGATTGGCTTGACGACGGTACCGAGTTTGATTTGCAAGTCCTCGACAGTTTGAAAAATGAAGGGAACAAAGGTTTTCACTCCGTCTGTGAACAGTTTGTGCTCTTGCTAGAGCTTGTTGACGGTGGTGTAATTATCGAAAGCGCGTTTGATATAGTCTGCAAAGGAGAAGCCGGTACTGCGACGATCTTGGAGGCAATGCCACGAGTGAATGTCAACACACTTATTTGCATTGCTTCCTTTTTACGAGAAGTTCGGAGTGTTGTTATTGACTTTGATCTGATTTGTATGTCATCTTTATCGAATTATTCAGACGAGAACAGAATTAACGAATTTTTTTTTAGTGGAGATATTTGATCGGGTGCTTATCAGAATCTCACCAAAAGCCAAGAACAAAGCAAAGCAAAAGAAGAAACGCATGGAGTTTTACAAGGCATTCATCGGTTAGGCTGAACAAAATAGCACTCAAATTTCAAAAGATCATAACAAGAAAGGTGGGTAACTCCGGTATGGGGTTTTTTATTGGGTACTCGCATATTTAGTGTTTTCTTTATATCTGGATGGCGAATGGGTAGCGCTTAAAGGAGCATTTTTATCTTTTTTTTTTAATTCAAGAGCATCATACCAAGCTGATTCTCAGCTGATTTTCTTGGTCATTCTTCTGTAAATATACAAAATATGAAAAAATGCAAGTAATGTTAATAGTCTAAAAGAAACCAGATACACGAGACACAGGTACAAACAAAAAGGCCAATAAGAACTCCGTAATGTAAAATCAAAATCACCCAGAAATATCAATAAAGCTTTTCCTCGTATCTCGTTTCACTAAGCAGACGCAGCGGCCTGCTGCGCAGCAAGAACGGCGGCGGGAGGGCCACCGAGAGTGGTGCCAGCTCCGGACGAGGTGATGTTCATTTCGAGTAAGACGTCTTCGATACCGGCGACTTTGTCAACTGCAAATAGACGCTGGCGCTCTTCTTTCTTGAGCTGTGTGCGGGAAACGCCGACAATGTCTAATCAAAGAAAAAGAGTCAGATCTAGGTCACATAAGTATCCAAAGAATCAGAACCAACCTTTAGCTTCGTCAATTTTCATGACAATATCTCCATTATCCTCGAGAGCAATTCCACTCTGCTTCATATACCTCGAGTTTCTCGCATTCTTCCGCGCCTGCTTCCTCGTCAAAGCTCGAACATGCAACACACTATCCGACTTTACGATTCCCTGGCTCTTAAACTTATCGGCGGCGATGCGCTTCGTCGCGCGTTTCTGGCCCGTCATGGACTTGCGGGCTTGCGCGGCCGCAAGCTTGGGTCTGTTGATTGAGTTCTTAGACGGCATTTTCTCGTTACTCTTTTGGCTCGTCTTGCTTTATGCTGTGCTTGGAGGAGATGCAGAAGAGATCCTGATGAAAAAGCTGCTCATTGGGAGTTGGGAGAAATATTTTTTGCATGGTGGGTTAGGTCTCGTTGGGACGTTCGGTGCCTTCAATCTACGTAGTGCACACTCTCAGTCTGATGAAAGATGTACTCATATTACTATATATACCACGTCATAATCCAAATACATCAAACTCAAGCGTAGAACCCAGTCAGGGCCATCAAAAACTGGTACAATGCGACTTTGTCTTCTGTTCATGACCAAAAACCCCCTTTGCGAGACTAAAAATACAGGTACACAAGAATGTTTATGACAAACTACCACCGCTACCTCTTCTTCTTTGGAATACCATCGCTGACAAACTGATCAACTGCTCTTTGAAATAGCAAGTTTAAAACATCGCCGTTGGCTGCTTGTGGTTGCTGCTGAGGCCATAAATCAATCTTGCCCATCCGATCATCAAGACTACTCGCGACACTCGTCGCCTCGTCACTTTGAGGAATAGCATTTGCACAGGCATAAGAGCGACACAACGATTCAGCTTTCTCACGATCTTCCTCTGCGTAGATCCAAATACCCCAGACATCGGGTTGCTTAGGACCGCTCTGGTCTTCGTAGGAAATATCCCAAGGTTCGACTGCGCCATAAGCTGATCTAACCATAACAAAGTCGTCAAGCCGTTCAACGTCAGTAATATCTTCTAGTCGTAAATAGAAATTCTTCAGTGAGTGTCGATTAAGGATGCAGAGAACATGATCAGCTTCGGCGTCTTCGTCCGACGTCATCGTGCCTGCGACCGGTATGAATCCAAGCTGCCGTGCCGCTTTCCGTGAATACACAAATAAAACCCCTTGACATGACAGTTTCTCCCATGCATTAGTGTCCGAGACAAATTTGTACAGCACAGCATGTGCGCTCTTCATCAAAACTTCCGCGATGCGCGGATCATGTCGTTGCAATACGCGAAAATTGAGTTCCTCGGTGGTCGGCTGCGTGTCGTCAATAGCCACGATTTGCGTTGCTTTCTTATTCTTCTTACTCATCCTGGACGCTGCAGTTGGCGTATCTGGAGCACTGGAAGATCCCTGATCGAGCGAATACCCGCTCTGACCGTTCGTCATCGGCGACCCCGTCGCAGCCAACGCTTCATTTGCCCGACGCGCAGATTTCTGCAGCGACTTCAAAAACAGATCCGCACTAGCGATCGCAGCAGTCTGCGGCGCGCCCGTGTCTTGTTCGTACGTGACATAGGGCGCTGCTGCTTGTCGCGGGGTGGTCGCTGCGGCGGGGGTGTTGTTCGCAGCAGGGGAGGACAGTCCTGCAGCTGGTTTTGGTGGACTTCGAATCATGTTGAGAATACTCTGACCGTTGGACAGTGCTGGAGAAGCAGGGACTGCAGGAGTTGGCGTAGATGGTTGCTGCTGGATAGACATCTGCTGAAGCTGCGGTTGGGCGACGATCATTGGCGGCATCGATGAAGGCGAGTACGGCATCATCATCGGATACGGCATTGGATACATAGGCTGTGGCACAAACTGCATTTGCTGCTGAAACTGCATCTGTGGCGGCATTTGAGACTGCTGCTGTGATGGTGCTGCCAGAAGAGGATTTGGCGACTGAGGATCAGGCTGGTGAAGGATGTGGAGGATACTACGCTGGTTCGACATGCTGATTCCAGCGTTTCAGTATCGCTAATTGTAATCTTTGTACCCGTTTTTCAATAGATTATTCCTCAAACCGTTTGCCAATCTGCTAGATCAATCCGCTCATGCGCTATAGCCGTAGAAACAGACAAAAATCCACTGGGGCTCTGATATCCTTCAAAGGCGTAGAGAGGCGGGCTTGCTGGACGTGAAGTTATTCAGGCGCGGCGCGTCTGATTACGTAGATGCGCGCGTTTACTCACACCGCCGACTTGTATATCACGACAATATCTCACCAGCCGGCTTTTTTTTTTTGGCTGCATTTCATATATAATATTATCTTATGAGCTCTTCACCACCGTCCAGTGGCAACGGAACTGGCAATGGAGATCCTAATCTGTTCAGCAGCGGCGAGGAACCGTATCTCGACGCCGAAATGACTGATTTGCTGGACCAGCTAAGTGCCATGTCCCTCCCAAAGTACTCCTCCTCCCGCTATATCTCTTTAATTTTGAGCTCTTGAAGAATAAGTGTATTGACATACGCCTTAAAGGACAGATCCAGTCGCGCGCGAGCCATCGCCCGACGCACTCGGTTCCCTCGACGCCCTCTCCGCCCGCTTCGAACATCTCTTCAACAAAGCCCCCGTCTCAAGTGCGCGTCCAGTTCGCACGCATTTTGATCCCGCAGCTGAAGCGGACGCAATTGATCCCCGACTATTCTTAGCGCAGGCTGGTGGCAGTGGCGGTAAGAGCGAGGACGAAGAGAAGTTGACGGAGCAGACTAGCTGGAAAGACTTGACTGAGGTCGAGGACGCAGAATTCGATCGTGCAATGCGTGAACTGAGTGCTCGTGAATGGGAGCTAATGCCCGAAGAGCTGGATGAGCTTAAGGTTTTGGAGAGTACGGTTGTAGTCTCGCCTGAGGAGAAACAAGAGTGGAGTTCAGAGGGCAAGTATCTGGATAAGGGATATTTAAAGGCAGTTGAGGAGGATTTGGATAAGAATTACAATAATGAAGAGGAAAAAGGAAAGGGACACGGGAAGGCGCAAGCTGATGAGAAGAATCTGGATTATGACACCGCGAATGTACTCAAGGATTCAAAAGCGCTTCTTGCTTCATACAACAAAAACAACGACTCTGACGATGATGGCAAGGATATCAATGAGAAGCAGGGAGATGGCACAGCCGATGAGAAACTGAAAACAAGCGAAGAATTTACACAAGAAGAAAAAGATATTGAAGAACAGGCAGATAGATTAGTCAAAATGTACGCTTCACTTCCGGGAGCTGGAATTCCTCAGGAGGACGGCGACAACAGCAAAAACATTGACTTTGCTGATGAGGGAGAAGAGGGTGAGATAGATGAAGACGAGGAGGCCGATCAGCTTGTGGATATGTATGTTCGATTAGCCAGCAGTGAAGAGCCGTCTGATGATGAATCAGAGAAGAAGAAGCAACCAGCGACTGCTGATGACGACCACGCCGGCGAGGGCGAGAATGCCGATTTGTTTGCCAGACTCGACGCACTGAAACTATCTAGTCTCCCCGACTTGACTGAATCTATACAGCCTGCTACCGCCTCTCCCGCCACGTTACCTGATGCGCCGACACTGGCTCACGTACTTCCCTCGGCACCAATTGACACCTCACCACGGACCAAGAAGCTGCGCGAAGACGCCGAGCTCGGATGCTGCATGTGCTCTGACGACGTCGAGTATCGTTGTATAAGCTGCGAAAAGGACGATGAGGATAATTATTTGTACTGTGGAAAGTGTTTCTTGCTGAGTAAGTTGAATTTCATTGTTTACTGCTTGGGTTGGGTCATGAGAGCTAACTACTTGTGTAGGCCACTTAAGCGAGCAGGCTGGTTATGAGGAACGGACACATCGCTACAAGAAGTTCAGTTTGTAAAATAGTAATGTAGAAATGTGGAATATAATTGCGCGCGAGATAATGGCAGCTCGTAGGCGGTCAGTGGCTGCTGGGACTTCCGGAGATAACGTCATGGGCGCATAGTTCTTACGCTAATCTTCGAACAGGCAGCTTATGAATCACTCAGCACCACCATCACCACTCTGAACTCCTCCGTCCAGCACCTTCCGCACTCACTTGTCTGCCTATTATCTCCTTTTTTTTCCCACAAACTAATTGAAAATCATGTCAATTCAGCCTCGCTTTCTCGCGCATAAGCTCACCAGCGGATCAGCCCTCGCGGCCGCTGCCTCAACCACACCCCACATCATCGAGATGCACCTCGACTACGTGTGCCCGTTCTCCCACAAGATGTTCAAGCAGGTCTACGAGAACCTCCTGCCCGCAATTGCAGCAAAGTTCCCCGCCGGTGCATTCGTCTTTGTGTTCAGACAGCAGGTGCAGCCGTGGCATCCGTCGAGCACACTCGTCCACGAAGCTGCCATCGCAGTCGAGCGTCTTGATCCTTCAAAGTTTTGGGAATTTTCGTCAGCCCTGTTTACTGCCTCGAGCCAGTACTTTGACACTGCGGTCTACAACGAGACCCGTGCGCAGACTTATGTGCGCTTGGCTGAACTCGCGTCGACCAGCGTCGGCATCGACAAGCAGGCTATGCTTGATCTCCTCGCGATCGGACCTCCCAAGGAAGGAGGAGTGCATTCCAATGGCGGCAATCAAGTCACCAACGACTTGAAGCTTTTCATCAGACAAGGGAGACAGACATCGATTCATGTGTCACCAACGGTTTTGATCGATGGAATTGTTGATAATAGCATCAGCTCGGGATGGTCTATCGAGCAGTGGATTGAGAAGCTCGAGAAGGTCTACGAGGATAATTGACTGCTGAAAGGAAAATATCATCTGTAGCGTGTATAATGTGACTAAAACTTCATATTCATGGTATTCATAAGAGACAAACAGACAAAACTCCAACAAGTACACCATACAAGCCAATACTTTTAAACAGCAAATCTATATAACACTGCCGAACCCGCGGCCAACACAAACACATCAATTGCAATCGATAAGCACAAGACTGAAAAAAAAACCTATTCCGATTTAAAATTCTCGTCGTTCTTAGCAGACGACGGTCGTTTGATGGTTTGTACATAATTCGAAGGAAAGAAGCCTATCTTGCCATTGCGAAGTCTACCCCTCCACCAGGTCGGCGCATTGGGATCTTCCTTTGCAAGAGTGTCCTTTGCGAGGATCGCAATGATTTCGCCCTTTTTAAATCCCAATTCGATGGCTTCGTTTTCTGGTGTAAAGTCATATGACGCGCGGCAGAATTCGAGCTTCGAGGGATCAATGATGAGATCAGAGCCGTTCAGAACTCCACCGACGCCAGATGCGGCAGCGGAGGCAGCAGCAGCAGCTTGTTGGTGGGCAAATTCTTCGGGAGTCATATTAGCGGCAGCGCCAAGCATAGCATTATCGGCTGAGGATAGTCGCATGTCGTCTTCTTGCCTGCTTGCAGCAATCGCTTTGATGAGCTTCGACATGAGATATGGACCTCCAAAGACGGCACCGAGGAAGACCACAAGAGGCCAGATCGAGACACGAGGTTGCCGAGAACCGGGAGCAGATACTTCGCCACTACGAAACTTGTCAAAGTCTCGCAGTGAGAGACCATCTTTAAATTTCGGCGCGGCCGGAGCGGATCGACCAGTTATTCTGTTCCACACGCGAAGAAACACGCGCCAGAGCGCCAGCAATCCAACTGACGCTGATCCGATAATGCTACGACGTAAAGCAGCCACCTGTTCCGCCACGCCAACCATAGCAAAAAAGGACGAGTGTGTAGCCATATAAGTCGACTCGAGCATCTGGGCGAACCCGCCGATCGCGCCCACGACTGCTTCGAGCATCTGGAACGCAGCCGTGGTCGAGTTCTCGAGCCCGCCAATACCAGTCATACCGGGCTGCATGCCCATTCCACCGGCGCCGTACATGCGCGAGTACGGCGAGGCGTAGGGCGACGAGTAAGGCGAGTATGCGGATGTGTAGGGTGATGAGTATGCGGAGTAGGGATTTGAGTATGCCGAGTATGGACGGGCGGCGCCGGCGTAGCCCGAGTAGGATGAAGAAAAGGAGTTCAATGCTGACGCTGGCTGAGCGATCTGAGCAGCGGAGGAGGTCATTTCAGCTGGTCGTGAGGGTAGAGCCGGAGACGCAGCAGCAGCCACTGTGTTTGTCGAGGCAGCGAGCGGAGCGGCAGGGGAAGTGGTGGAAGACATTGGAGATGCAGCAGATGCAGCAAACGTCGAAGCAGCAGTCTTCTGCTCCCACGGTTTCGGTCTGGGAACAGACATTGCAGGGAGGTGAGAAAGAAGGAAGATGGGATCCAGATGTGAGGGAAGAGTGAGCGGGGGAAGTGGCGGCTCATCGTGACTGCACGCGGGCCGAGGCTATGCGGGTATGTGTGCCCGGGATAGTGCACGCGCCTGTATTAGTAGCATATTAGTATTCTGGTGCATTTGTTACCGTAAGTATTATAGCTTTGTTGTTACTTGTATTTTTATAAGACGGAAATCATATATTAAAATCATGATATTATACTGACTAATTGACACTTTTCATTAACTCACACTCAGCTCGCAACAAGCATACTTTTCTTATGCCTTGTTTACATCAATAAGGGCCTCGTACAAATTTCCATTTGCCGCTGGAAAGAAACTTTGCTCGCTCCGAAATTTTTTTTCAAGCACTCACATCTCTCTCTCTTCCTTCCCATCTCTCCACACACCCTTCCTATTCCACATCTCCTTTTTCCCCCCCTCAAAAGAATAATTCCTCGCAAATAGCTTTTGCGTTTGTGATTATTCCTTTCTTTTGTTTCTTGTATATTCATCATGTCTACTGAAGAAGTTTTCCCCGGTGCGATCGGTATCGTATGTCTCCAACTAGCACTCTGTGTTTTTCATTCATCCTTTAAGGACTGGGTTACTGACAATTTTCTTTAATAGGATCTTGGTACCACCTACTCGTAAGTGATATCAACTGCTGCTTGTTTCTAGTTTTGCTGGTGTATATATTGTGCTGCTGCATCACCTCAACGTGAAACAAAAATTTGTACACTCTTCATTGTCAGCTCACCGCTAATGACTTGCTTCTACAGTTGCGTTGCCACCTACGACTCCGCTGTTGAGATCATTGCCAACGAGCAGGGAAACCGTGTTACTCCCTCGTTCGTTGCATTCACTGACAAGGAGCGCTTGATCGGTGATGCCGCTAAGAACCAGGCTGCCTTGAACCCAAAGAACACCGTCTTCGACGCCAAGTGAGTTTGTCAAGCTATTTTCTTTCAAATATGGTCAAATACTAATCTTTTTAGGCGTCTTATTGGACGAAGATTCGACGACCCCAGCGTGCAGAAGGACACTAAGACCTGGCCCTTCACCGTCATCGCTGACCCCTCTGGCCAGCCCTTGATTGAGGTCGACTACCTCGAGGAGAAGAAGACCTTCTCTCCTCAGGAGATCAGTTCGATGGTTCTGACCAAGATGAAGGAGATTGCTGAGGCCAAGCTCGGCAAGAAGGTCGAGAAGGCGGTCATCACTGTCCCCGCTTACTTCAACGACTCGCAGCGTCAGGCTACCAAGGACGCTGGTGCCATTGCCGGCCTTAACGTCCTCCGTATCATCAACGAGCCCACTGCTGCTGCCATTGCCTACGGTCTCGGTGCCGGTAAGACCAAGAAGGAGAAGTACGTTCTCATTTTCGATCTTGGTGGTGGTACTTTCGATGTCTCGCTTCTCAAGATCGAGGGTGGTGTCTTCACCGTCAAGGCCACCGCTGGTGACACCCATCTCGGTGGTCAGGACTTTGACACCAACTTGCTCGAGCACTTCAAGAGCGAGTTCAAGCGCAAGACCAAGCTCGACATCTCTGACGATGCCCGTGCTCTGAGACGTCTTCGCTCTGCTTGCGAGCGTGCCAAGCGTACTCTTTCGTCTGTTACCCAGACCACTGTTGAGATTGACTCGCTCTTCAACGGTGAGGACTTTAACACCAGCATTACCCGTGCTCGTTTTGAGGATCTTAACGCTGCTATGTTCAAGAGCACCTTGACCCCTGTCGAGCAGGTTCTCAAGGATGCCAAGGCTGAGAAGTCTGAGGTCGACGAGGTTGTCCTTGTTGGTGGATCTACCCGTATCCCCAAGATCCAGAAGATGCTTTCCGACTTCTTTGACGGCAAGCAGCTCGAGAAGTCGATCAACCCCGATGAGGCTGTTGCCTACGGTGCCGCTGTCCAGGGTGCTATCCTCACCAACCAGGCTGTCGGTGAGGCCACCGAGGACTTGCTTTTGCTCGATGTTGTTCCTCTCTCGCTCGGTGTTGCCATGCAGGGAGACATCTTTGCCCCCGTTGTTCCCCGTAACACCACTGTCCCCACTCTTAAGCGTCGTACTTTCACCACTGTCGAGGACCACCAGACTACTGTCCAGTTCCCCGTTTACCAGGGTGAGCGTGTGAACTGCTCCGAGAACACTCTTCTTGGTGAGTTTGACCTCAAGGGAATCCCACCTATGCGCGCCGGTGAGCCCGTTCTCGAGGCTATCTTTGAGGTTGACGCCAACGGAATTCTCAAGGTCACCGCTGTCGAGAAGTCGACTGGCCGCTCTGCCAACATCACCATCTCGAACTCGGTCGGCAAGCTCTCGAACGAGGACATTGAGAAGATGATTTCGGATGCCGAGAAGTTCAAGTCTGTCGACGAGGCTTTCTCCAAGAAGTTTGAGCAGCGCCAGCAGCTCGAGTCGTACATCTCCTCCGTCGAGTCGACCATCACCGACCCTGCCATCTCGCTCAAGATGAAGCGTGGATCCAAGGACCGTGTCGAGAACGCTCTTTCGGACGCCATGGCTGCTCTTGAGATCGAGGACGCCACTGCCGATGACTTGCGTAAGGCTGAGCTCGTGCTCAAGCGCGCCGTCACCCGCGCCATGTCGTCTCGTTAAACTCCCAATCTTCTTTTATTTCCTGTCATCCTCTTGTTTCATACACCCTCCACTTCACCTTTTTTTTTTGAGTGCATGTTGCACTCATTTCTATTTTTGCTTTATTTCCTGTAGGTTTTTTTTTTCGGTAGCATTGATTTATCCGGACATCTCAAGAAAATAAGAAGAAAAAATAATTTTAAGATAAATTGGGAAATTTTATGTAGCAGAGGAGAGAAAAGGGGGATATAATAATACACTTTCTTTTGTTATATTTTGTGTGTATGTGCTTTTTTTTTGTGCTTGTTTTTTTTTTGAGTAAAAGTTCGAATATATACGTTAAGTTATACGTTTTTGATTGTTCGTAAATGAGGATGCGCGTAGTTTGTGATTGACCGCCGGTTTACAACATGAGAGCACTATATAGGACGAACAGATAGATACTTTTTGAGAGACAGTAGATAAATATGGGGGGCGTAACTACGAGGCGCTTGAAGAGTTGAATAGAGAAGGTATTATTTATTTTTTCTCCTTTGAAAAACAATATACTACTAAAGAAAGCACTAAACACAGCTTGACATGAAGAGTCGGAACTACTACTACTACATCTCCAAAACAGGATTCGAGCCCTTGATACGTCCGATTACAGATTCCGGGGCGTACTTTGGAATGACGCGGTCTTCATGTAACATCTCAAACTCCTCTGTGGCATCGCGTCCCGCGAAATTGACAATCGCGTTGATACCGCCGGGGTGGTCTGGAAGGAAGGATGTGACGTCCATGACGAGACCTTTGACGATGACCCAGCAGTCGTCTTTTTTGTTGTGTTTGGAGACGTCTTCGGCTGTGTATTCGGTTGCGGGGATGGAAAAGCCTTTGGCGGTTTTCTTCTCGGGTTCCTCGGCAGGGGCAGCGGATGTGGAGGTGCTGGCGGCAGCAGGCGCCGAGGATACTGAGCCGACGGATGTGGAGGCTGAAGGACCAGATGAAGAAGGGTTCCAGTCAACGACCACCTGTCCGGGAACGTTGGGATCAATGTGAAGACTGATTTTGCTGAGACGCTGGCTCGCGCTCGAGGCCGATCCGCCCTGCTTCAACAGCTTCTGGAAGAGGTACTGGCTAGCCGAGTCGCCCGCCACGCGACCGTAGACAACGCATCCGAGCAGTGAGGATCCACCAAGACGGTTGGCACCGTGCACACCACCGGCAAGTTCACCGCAGGCAAAGAGTCCGTCAAATGGTTTCTTGGATCCAGTGTGCAAGATCTGTGCCTTGTCATTGATCTCGACACCACCCATGGTGAAGTGCAAGACGGGAGTCATGAGCGCGACATGGAAGTTTGTGTCTTCGATATCGAAAGGACCGTTGGAGAAGTACTTCTTGCCATACTTGTCTTTTTTCTTGCCGGCGGCGATGTCGTTGTACTCGGCAAAGACGGCTTTGAGCTTGGCCTCGCCGCAGCCGATCTCCTTTGCGAGCTCGCGACCAGTCATCTTGCGCATCAGACCGCGGCCCGAGTAGTGCTTGGTGTGGAAATCCAGGACGTTTGAGGCCTTGCCGGTGAGAACGAGTCGGATGGGGAATTTGGTCTTGAACATCTCGTTGGAGACATAGTCGCGGTGTCCAAGATCATCGCAGAAACGCTCGCCGTCGGCGTTGAGCAGGATGCCGCCTTCGCCGCGAAGCGCTTCGGCGGCCAGGAACTTCCACTTGTTGTCGGGGTCCTTGGGGTCAACGAGACCGGTGGGGTGAACCTGGATCTTCTCCATGTCGATGCCGTTACCTCCGGCGGAGATGACCATTTTCTGGCCGTCACCGGTGGCATGGGTGCCGTTGGTGGTTGCGAGACCAAAGATCTCGGGGCGGTACTTCTTGATGAGGGAGGTCTCTGTGAAATCAGCCGCGTAGCCGCCGGTAGCAAGAACGACAGGGCCAAAGATCTGCTTGGTCTCGCCCGAGTCGGTCTCGTACTCGACGCCGGTAACTTTGAGCTCGTCGGTTGGGTCCTTGAGGATACGCGTGACGCGCGCCTTCTTGAGGATCTGGACGCGATCGGGAATCTGCTCAGCGTAGTCCTCGATGCGCTCCATGAGCGCGTATGTGATTGCCATACCGGGGAACTTTGCGTCATGGCCGCGGTGGGTGCGTGGCTGCGAGTGTCCGCCCAGACGCGAGACGAGGGTGAGATCGAGCTTGAAGACGTCCTGCAGCCACTCGACGGCGGCGGCAGAGTTGTAGGTCAAGACCCGGATGAGGTCAGGACGGGCGAGGTCGCGGGCAGATTTCATGGTGTCTTCGTAAAACTGCTGGACGGAGTCCTGGATCTTGAGATCGACCTGGGTGCGAGTAAGAGCTCCGTTGATTCCGGAGGTGGCTTTGGTGGAGTTTCCGCCGAAGAAGCCCTGTTTGTCGAGCAGGACGACGTTGGCTCCGTTGAGGAGAAGCTGGTGAGCTGCCGAGAGGCCCGAGAGGCCTCCTCCGACGACGATGACCTGGGAGGAGGTTAGTTGATGCTGGTTTATGGGAGGAGTGACTTACGCGTTCACTCATGGTGCTATTCGCCAGATGCCAGAACTGGTACTAGATGCTGGTGCTGATACTGAGCACTAGTACTGAATATTAGTACTTTTACTGGACAATGGACACTGGGTGCAGAAAGTCGGAAGCAGCGGGGAAAGACGAGCGGTTGGGAGAGAATAAATAAAGCAGCTCGGCTGGGCGGGATAAATTAAGTGGACGCTGGCCGGTGCGCGGAGAATCGTGGGTGCGATCACGCCGGAAGCTTACGGTCTGCTGGGCGGTGCGCTGGTGCCCAAAACAGCCAGCAAACACGCTCGGCGAGTAGGACGGCGTGGATTTGCAGCGCAAGCAGAGCGAGTTTCTGTGCGGGGAAAACGCACAAAAGTCGCTGGAAAAGCTGTGATTTCGATCAGCGCGCATGTGATGAAAACACACATGCATTACACACGCATTACAAAGGCATTACGTGTGCATTACGTGTGCTGGTGTCTGCTCTGCTGCGTCCCGCTCGCGGCTTCTTGTTTCTCTTCGACCGGACTCTCTGCGCGTGTCGCCGCAGTGATTCGCCGAGTGCTCTGCCCGCTTCCTGCTCGCGCTCGTGGGGGCTGACCCCGCCGACCCCCGCACGACGCAGTCACGTGGACTGCCTCTGCTCAGCTGTACTCGCTGCAGTTCGCTGTGTGAACGGCAGTGTCGGTACACTTGTGTGCGAATTGCACGAGTGCTCGACGCTGTCTGAGCCATTACTGACCGAGCATCAGCTGCCACCTCGCGTTCTGCACGCAGAGCAAACTGCGGTGAAACTGCTGTTGATGAACAGAACTCCCAGCGCGCGCGTGGATTACACTTCCTCACGCCTTCGCCTTCTATTGTTAGAAGCGTAGTAGCCATAGCATACTATAAAACAGCTCAGTGTCGTCAGTATCGAGTACATACCGTGTGCTGCACTTCTTTGGCCATCCATGGCACCATCGTGACGCAGTCAAGCGGTGTAGTCGCCGCCTCAAGACTCCCAGATCATGTCCGGCCGCCACAAACACCTGCCGCAAGACATGAACGGAAACGCAAGAGCATCGCCGCAGCAGAGCAATTCCTTTTGAAGCATATACGAGTTTGCAGAATGACAGCAGCAGTATTTCCAGCTCGCCAACCAAACAGCAACTCATGCATGCCTCTGAGCCGGACTGGCATCCTCGCCGGGTCTGGCGCATAGCAGCAGCCAGGATACCCAGAGTGTGAATTCGCAGAATACATGAGCAGAACTCTTCAATGCAGAACTCGAGACTGCGCAAAACAGACCAGGCCATACGTGGGCCGCGATACCTCATCACTAGCAGCTTTGTCTTTTGCAAGATGCGCTTTACACTGAGCGGGAAGCAATCGACAGGCTGTATCCAGTATCTGAACATGTAACTACTGCCGACGTCTGTGGAAATAAGCGACTGATAAGATCTATGAGATGGAAGGGTATCAAATGCACTCGTCACAGTCAGGTTCAGAACAGAAGCAGTCCAAAATCCTAACGCCGCCTCAACGTCATCCGACGCCTCCCTTTTCTCCATCTTCTCGAATCGGCCGCACTTCCACGTACCTACAGCGAACCACCCCAGTTCTCTAGCCCGCCCCAGGGCAGCCTCGTTATCCTAACTTCGCCTAATCCGCGGTGGTGTTATATAAGTGCTTACTCATACCCACGCTTCGTGCTGACGCGTCGCGGCGGGCCACGGTCGCTCTTGCAAACGCTTGAGAATGAGCGCAATAAACGCAACACGAGCAGGCAGCCAACACAAAAATGCCAGCAAACACCGACGCGCTCTGCTTTGTCTCGCGTGCTATGCGCGCTATTCAGTATCGATACAACCCGGCCAGGTCCATAATGAAATGGTACAGCGACCTGTCCAGTGCTGTCAAAAAATAAAAAGAAAAGCAGGGTCCAATATGGGAGGCGTTCAATTCTCTGCTCCTGACCCAAGGTCACATCTAATCCTGCCTTTGCGTACGCATCTTGACGCCAGCAGAGCCGTTTCTCTGCTCTATTAGACTAGATCTTTGCTATCAGAAATTCATCATTGCAGAGGTGAATACAAAAAGTAGTTCTCATTAGCTCGCATGTCTGGCTATAGTACAAAAGCTTGCTCCAAAAATACATCATACAAACCGCAATCAAAAAGAGGCAAATTAAATAAAAGCAATCAAGCAAGCAAAACAAACAAGCACAATAATAATAAAAAAAGAAAAAAATAATCTTACAATCCGTACAACACAACACCGCCACAAACACAGCAATAGCAAATCATTCCAACTTCAAGATCAAATTCCTTTCCTTTTTCACGCGTTCGTCTCAAATCGCGGCTTCTTCTTTCAAGAGCTGAGAGTCACAACAGTCGCGCTCGAGCTCATCCAGTCGGCAACAGTATCAGCAGTAATACTTCCGCCAAAGTCAGTCGATGAGTCGAGCTCAACCAAAAAGATCTCCGAGTTGCTGCCGTCAAAGATGACTGCGGCCTTCATCGTGCTGTCGGTCGGTCGCACAAAGTAGTCTGACGAGCCGCCGCCGGTGCCGCCCTGTTTGTCGTGCAGCGTGGAAATCAGGTAATCGCTGCCTGACGACAAAATCTCAAACGCATCAAACTCGCCACAGCCAGAGGTCCAGCATGAGCAGCTGCCGTACTGAGTCGTACGGGGAATGCGACCGTTCAAAAACCAAATCGCAGGCATGTCAACGTTCGCGGCCGCACTAGAGTCAGTGTCCGAAGGCATCTGGAACTCAAACAAAAACATCTTCATGTCTCCAGTGAATCCGATATAAGCAGGAATGCCATCACGGTAGTATCCGCAGGTATCAGTGGTGCACGCAGTGTCGGTAAACATAATGAACTCGGAGTCCGAGCCAACAAGCACGTCACCAAGCACCTGAGAGGTCTCAGCAGCGGTCTCGCCATCCGTGTTACAGTACGAAAGAGAGTTGCCCCAGCATGACGACCAGACGCCGGATCCGTTCGTGCCTCCGAGATTGTTGAGGAAAGTGATTCCGCTCTGGGTGCCAGACGCGGAGTCGTACTGCCCAATACGGCTCCAATCGGAGGTTGAGATGGTAGTAGTGGTCGCGCTGCTAGCCGAGGACGACGTCGAGGTGGTGGAGGAGGTAGACGAAGTAGTAGAGGGAATATATGTGGATGTCGACGACGACGACGACGACGACGAGGAAGAGGTGGTCGAGATGGAGAGAGTAGTAGCAGTGTTTGAAGCAGAGCCCGCACCAATCTCGGCAGTCGAGGCGCTATACTCCGATTCACTCTCAACGGGGGCGGCACTCTCAACGGGGACTGCGCTCTCAACGGGGACGGCAACGACGGCCTCGCTAGACGCGGCATTGACAGAGATGGTGCTGGCCGCGGGCTCAGCGCTCGAGGTCGCGTCCTCGTCGGGGTTGTAGTAGACGGTCTGGACAAAGGTGACGATCTCGGTAACGATTTCGAGCGCACGCTTCTGGTGCTGAACAGCGTGTTGCTGCTCATGCATATGCATATGCGCGTCGCGCTTCTTCAGCTTGGAGGACGACGACGAGTCCGAGGTGTAGACAGAGACTTGCTTGAGCTGGATGGGGCCGCGGAAGTGAACCGAGATATCGTCAGAGAAGGGTGCGAGGCTGCCGGAGAAGGAGCGCGTCGAGGTCGAGCAGACACAGTCGTCCATGGAGGTGACGTCGTCGTAGGAGCCCGAGAAGCCAACGTTCTCGTAGGAGATGGCAGAGGCGGCATTGCAGTAGTAGTTGCCGGAGATCTCGGTGCAGGAGTCAGCCGCGGCGAGAGCAGCCGATGCTACGAGAGCAAGGGCGTAGGAGATGGAACGCATTTGGATGAGAGGCCGGGAGGGTGATAAGACTGGCAGGGACGAGGTTGTTGTTGTAGACTGAAAACGGCCGCGTTTGTTTATGAGCAGCCCAAGGAAGGCCAAGCAAAAACGAGTGTGGAGAACAGCAACCGGCGAGAAATGAGCGGCAGGCCGGGAGCTGGTGCTGGAGCGGAAGCTAGAGACAGCGCAGGAGCAGTAGAGACAGGCCTGGAAACAGGAGAAAGGAGGTGTGCAAGGAGGAGGAGGAAAGCAGGAAGGGGGGGGGGTTCGGGGCGCGAAGGGGCTGTCGCGGGCTTTATTTGGCTGTTTGGGCTGCTAGACATGGGCGACGCGTATAAAGAATGTGGCGGGGAGACGCTAGCCGCATTGGTGGGTAGGTGGCTGGTGCATTCCCAAAGAGGACGGAGTGGATGGGTCAGGGTCCTGAAGAGTGCAGAATACACGCAGTTGGATGCAGGCCGGGATAGAGCAGATCTGCGGAGATCTAGTAAGCGCAGTCGCAGTTGCGATTAGTAGCTGCAACTGTAAATAGCAGATAGCAGTCGTAGTAGCAGCCAGAGTGCGCTCAAAGTACACAACAACACGGTGTCTGCGTCTGCTCTCTTCTTTCCTCAGCTTTTCTCCCGCAGGCCGTCCGAATCAACTTCGCGAAAACTTAAACTGGGCCCTAAACCCATATTTGCCCTGCATGATTTTTCGCGTGGATTGACTGGATTGTTGATTCTCGTCGCGACCCGGCCCTGCCCGGCGCTGTTGACCAGTCGTGGCGCCTTTTCAGTGTATTCTGCTGCTGTTGTGCAGCGGACGGAGCATGAGTACGATGTGCAAATCGAGCATGAGTGCTGCAGTGTGTGCTCTATCGCCTCCTGCATCTCCCTGTATCCGTGCAAAAACTCCAGTCACAGGTCGCCGGCAAAATTACCAAGAACCACGACTGAACACCACAGGACTGTGCTCATCACCATCCACGCTCATCAAACTGCTCAACGGCCTCGTCATCTAAATGTCTCGCGACGCTCTGCCGCTCTCGCGCTGTTCCTGACTCACTCCAGCACGACCGTCTTTTCTCATCGCTTCCGACTGGTTCTCTGCCCTCTCTGCGCCGGTCTGAACCTTCGCTTTCTCAAAAACGCCTCAGTTCAATTTGCTCTCGCCGTGGCTCCACTCGTCATTCAGATTCGCGACCATTTCAGCCCGGGCTCGTGCTCCAAACCTTTTGCCCTGACGAAATTTAAACGCACGTTGATGCCGAAGTTTTGTAAACATTGCAATTTTAAAAAGAATGGGCAAGACCCTGGCGCTCCGCTCCGAAACACTCGACAAATAAGTGAAAAAAAAATACAGTATGAAAATCAGCAAATTCGAAAGCCAAGCAAGCAATCTCAAGCTCGCGCAGAAAACATCCTCAGCGCTGCCAACCTCACCGTAATCCTCTTCTCCTCTCGCCTATCCTTCGTGCTCTTCGGGGCCGTCTTCTTCACTAAAGTTCGAGCCCTGCGAACTAGCAAGAATTCTCAAGGCGGCTCGAACCGTCTCGACGCAGTTCACGAGCTCCAGCCTGCTGCTCTCGAGTTCCAGCTGTTTGGCCCTGACCCAATCTAATCTGTTTTTAATCCTGCTCGTCGTCAGTCGTTAGTCTGCCATTCATTTGCTGTGCTCTTTAATTCTGAACCGATATCATAATCGTCAGCTCTTTTCAAGATATATATACCGCTTGCGACTGCGCAGCGTGTCAAACTGCGCTGCTGCAGAAGCCCATGCAAGCACATCCTGCTCAAATTCCAGGTTAGCATAAACACTCGTTTATTATAATATCGTAAAGATGAATAGACAAGACTCGAGCCGCCATACATCGCTGAATGCCTGGAACTCGCCCTCCATCTGCCTCTGCTCTTCGTACGCCTGCTTCATCGCCGCCCGATACTCGTCAAGTATCATACTCTCATCAATCGCCTTCAGCTCAGATTTTGTGTTCTTGCTCTCATTCACTGCTAGTGGTCTCATTTTGCCCATCAATACACAGACTCTACAATCCTCTACCTAGCAATCTCCACGCGTTCGAAAATATCAGATATTGGGTTAGGTAAGCGAATTTTTATATACTACAAATCCCTTGTGTAGATGTAAGAACGCTCATCCAACACAACACTCGCACTGGAATCATCGTCATCTCCCAACTCGCCTCCGCAGGATCAACGACGACTTGATGATAGCAGACGCTTTCTCTCCATCCTAACTCATTTCGTTTTTTTTGTCGAGTTGGGCACTGACTCTTGTTTAATCAGCCATGCCTGTTGCCGCCGCTCTTGCTGCAGCCGCGGCAGCAGCAGCTTCAGGAGGTAGCACCGCAGTCACGGTCTGCCATCTCTGCTCACGAGCCGACCCCTCACTAACCTGTTCACGCTGCGCAACGGCTTTAACTCTTTCGGATCGTCTCCGCTTGCTTTCTGCTATCTCACAGAAAGCAGCCAGTGCTCAAAAGCTTGACGCCGATGGCGCTCTGGCGACCAAAGCTGAGAGTCAGCTCAAGCGCGTCTCCCTCTCGCTCGAGCGTCTACGCGATAACCTCAGCATGCTTCGCGACTTGAATGTGCAACGCTCAGCCGAAGCCGCAAGTTCACGCGCACGGGTGAGAGTGCGCAAGCAATACCTGGCCACTGTCACTGCTGCTTTGCGAAATGCACACTCCTTACAGATCGAATCTGCGACTCGGTCTCGCGATCGGGTAGAAGCAAAAGCTGAAGCAGCTTATCGAGTTCTTACTGATGAACGGCGGGCAAAATTGGTAGATCTGTGCTCAGGACTGAAAGTAGAGTTTTCTTCCTCCCCATCGCTTTCGTCATCATCGGCTGCGAAGAATATGGAGGGCGTGCTACGAATTGCTGGGTTTGATATTCCAGATCTTGCACGTGTGCACGGACTTGCTCCCGATATTCTCTTAAAAGCGATTGACAAGCTCTGTGTTTTTGTGACTTTACTTGCGAAATACCTTGGTGTGCTGCTTCCCTATGAGATCATCCTGCGCCCACAGCTGGGGATCCGCCGTCGGCCGGTTTCGCCATCAATGTCATCCTCTGGCTCGTTGGCAGATTCTGACGGAGGGCAGTACAGGAAGTTGAAGATATCCGGCAAAGTGTCTGCGCTGGCGGTGAAAGAACGGAGTCGACGCGAGCTAGATGGCTTCATGGAAGCTGTCGCGCTTCTCGTGTGTGACATCGTATACCTCCAAAGTAGCGTTGTTCCGCAACAGACGGATGACGAGGACGGAGATAATGCTAGCAAGCTGATTAATAGCGGAGAGACGAGCAATAAAGAAATGTTACATGAGGTCTACGAATATCTCAACATCGGTCCATTGCTGTGGAAGATTGTACAGCATTTCGAGCCGCCGTCATCGCCCTCTTCGCCGAGCGAGGACGTGGCGCCGTCTCAGAATCTATCGACGAAAAGCCAAAGCAGAATCACGACGGCGATAGTCGATCCGGCGGTCGTTCTCGTCGCGCTGAAAGAGAAGAACAAGATTGATGCCGACTGGCGGTCATGGGCCGAGTGGCAATTTGTTGAGGCCGATGCCGACGGCGCCGACGAGATGGTTGACGACGTAGAGTTTATCGATGCGTTTGACGCTGAGCATGACGCTGAGCATGAAAAGGCGGGCGTGGAAGTTGCGAAGACTAGCGGTGATCTGGGCGCGGAAGCCAGTCTCTTTGACGACGAGAAATGGGCCAAGGTGCGACGGCGTCCAAAGAGGCGGAGCAGCCATCATCTCAGTGTCCCGAAGCCGATGTAAACAGACAGATTGTATTACAGTGCTGATGGGGGGTGGATGTGTCTGAGTCAAAGTGAACGTGCTCTCCTATTATGAGCTTCTCCTTTTTCCTTTTAATTGAATGCGTCTTATTGTTTGATTACGCTCATCTTAACGCCACTTTACTGTCTCGGTCTGCTTTGCCCGGGTTTGCGCTTTCCCGCTCAAAACGCGCTCATGACGCGCGGCGCAGCTTGCATGTAGAACTCTAAAACGCGGACCCAGCCCCTGTGTCTTAAAGCAGTAATGTCTGCGGCGCGGGAAAGAGGGCAAGGCTGTCCCGCTCGAGACAAAGGCACAAACCAGGCAATTCAGACGATGCCTGGTTAGGCGGAATGTGGCCGGCTGGTTTGGGAGACCGGCGGAGAAACGCTATGTATTTGAAATGCCGTTATAATTATGTTGATTTCTGTTTGCCAAAAGCCCTGCTGCTGATCAGGCTCCTCAGCACTTGTCCTCTTTAAAGCTTCATCTGCGTCCTTGCATCTGTGGTATCTCGTCTCCCGACATCTCAACACGCGTGACTCTCAGCAGAATAATCCCATTAAACTTATATTTTCTCTAAGCGAGCTGAGCGTGTCAGAAAGGCCTGCTAAGCTTGACAGCGCAAACAGAGCGTGCAAGCGAATCACATGTTTGTGATTAATATGTGAGATATGTGATACACACTTTGTCGAAGAATTCCGCAGCTGTTTGCTTTGCAAATTTGGATCTACCGCGGCAACGGTTGGACTTTTATTTACATTCACTCTATTTGCATCGCGTTAGGCTTTTTTTTTTGAGAACAGTCTGCATTCTTCTCGTACAGCTGAGCCATATCTTGCTTTTTGTTTTGTCACATTTTTGAGCATTGCTGGGAATCGAGAAAAAGGGAGAAGACAGCATGGCGGATCGAAGAGATCATGAGCGTGACGAGTACAGATCCGACCGTGGATATCGAGACCGGGATTATTATCGAAATGACCGGGATCATTCTACGCGTGACCGCGACCGAGATAGAGATCGGCCAAGGGATAGCAGGGATAGAGACCGAGATAGATACAGGGACAGAGGCAGTAGGGACAGAAGAGACCGGAATCGAGTATCAGACTCTCGCCGGCGATCACGCAGTCCGCAACAATCATCAGCACGCGATTACTCGCGAGACAGTCGTCGACGACGCGACAATGACACTGCCTCTCACGGCGCTGCTTCTCGCGACTATGAAGACGATGATCGTAGGATGAGCAGTTCTCATAAATCATCGTCGCGCAGATCAAGATCAAGATCGCAAAGTCCGGCTCGCGACCGAGATCAGTATCGTCGTAGTCGATATGATGATTACGAGGATGCCGACGACTCATACCGCCGTCGTCGTCGAGATCGGACACCCAGTGCCTCAAGCTCACCTTCTCCATCACGACGACCGCGAGACATCGAGCGAATGACAACAGGCACTCCAGAAACCCGCGAAAAACACGACGAAGAAAATGAACAAGATGATGAAGATGATGAAGCTGCAATGATGGCTAAAATGTTGGGATTCTCGGGGTTCGCGACTACAAAACAGAAAAAAGTTGCTGGAAATGATGTTGGTACCGTTTTCAAAGAGCAGGTACCTCAATACCGGCAGTATATGTGAGTGATCCCCCTGCTGTTTGTTGCCTTGGTAGTGATATCGTTACTGACAGTAGCATTTAGGAACCGACAGGGCGGATTTAACCGCGCTCTCTCGCCAGGTGGAAGCAAGCATTAATGCTACTATCTATAGTATGTGGAAAGGCAAGTGGCGCACGTCTTACATCTACGAATCTTTCATAAAATGTGTTAATCTACAGCCATTCCGTCTAGTCAACACGAGATGCATCTATTGTTCTGTATATTTCTGACGATAAAATATAATTCTAGCTCCTGATCTCATATCTACGTATATTCAAATATGCCGATTAGCTGCAAAACTCAGGTCTTTCTACACTTATTCATTATTATATATCATATGCTTCAATCCATTAGCAAAAAAATTGCATCTCTGCTTCTTTAAGGAAAAAAAAATGCGTCAGCCCGGAGTCGAACCGGGGGCTCGTCGATGGCAACGACGAATTTTACCGCTAAACCACTAACGCATCAAATTTAGTTAGCAAAATCTGTTTGCGGTCAGCTATGAATGTAATATCAGGGTTAGGGCGCACATTTTTTACAATCCGCTATTTTCAGCTCAGCTAACTTTAGTATAGAGAAATTGTTAAATAATGCTGAATGAAATACACCAAAAATGGTGATTATGTTTATTGAACTTGTTTTATAATGAGCGCTGCCGAAGGACATTGAATCAGCGAGTTTCCGAATCAGTCCTGCTCTGCCTCCAAACCCTACAAACCTCCTCGAGACTATAAAATCTTCCAGCTCTCTCTTGCTTTTACTCTTTTCTCCTTTTTTTTTCTTTGACACATAAACTGTCCCTTCTATTCACTGCGTCGTTTAAACCATTAAATGAACGGAGGGGAAAAGAATGGGTAGATTAAGTTTTGACTATTGTTTTATAATTATTAAAATGAAGTTCTAGGAATGAGTCTTAACCTCATACCGGGCATCGTCGATGAGCCATTTGTGAGCTCGATGCTCGGTAACGGATTCACTCGACATCTTTTTGATTTGTGCTGTCTTGGAGATAGAATTTGTGTGTGATGGAATGAGATGCAATCAGTCTGTTGGGTGTGTTAGAAGTGTCTGAAAGTTATTTTGCGGCACACGCTTGCGATATCTTATGGATCTGCCCCTTGAATAATATCACACGATCTAATTGCTGAGAAGTTGACAAGGGTTCTTTACCATGCTATCTGTATTCTGATCTAACTATAAGTTCTGATTTTTAAGCTGCAAAAGTGGATTGCGTACGTACGTTCTAAATATGAGCGCTCCCCACTATCCGACTGTTGTTTGCATAGTTAAATATACCGTTTCTTAATAATATAATTTTGAAAGATAATTGTTTTCTAATTACATTATTTAATGCAACTTTTCTCTTTCAAACATTTGCCTATGCTTTATAAACTGTCCTCTTAAAATGGTGATTCTGAACCATAGGAGCAAATACGCGAAAATCCAATAATATACGCAGTTAGCCCTTTACCTACAACTATAGCCTATTGACTAAACTTATAGTACCCTTCAAACCCGTAGTCAAATTCCATTGAATTGTGAGTCCTATGAGTATCTTCACGTGACCCACTAACATGTTTGCAGGGTGACACACGCGGCTTGGGACGATGCAGCGGTCGTGAAAGGTAAACAAACCGCATCTCACAAAACGGGTTGAAGAGTAAATCGAGCCAGTCAGACCAGGAACCGCTCGCACTGAGGTTCTTTTTGTTGGCGGTACACTTTATCTGCATACTTGGTAGAGTCTGTGAGACTTTTACTGTGTGGTTAATTTGTGTTGTTGAAGGAATTGCTGGGACTCTTGAGAATTAGAGGAACCGCGAACCAAGGGACGCGTCTTGTATTCTACTGTGCGCTGCTTAGCTTTTGCTTTGGGTTTCTCGACAACCTGTCTGATTATTTGTTGACGATACCGTATTTGAGGCAGTCAACATATTACGCTTGTGGACTGAGCTCTAAGGGTGACTGCACAATTCAAATTGCTAGATTCAGATGCAGATACTATCGTGTATGGCATATCCCCAACCTGACTGTTTGCACTTGGCGCGAATACTCTACTAACTCTTTGGTCTACTTAGTAATATTATAAAAACACAATGGACGAGATATCCACAAACATAATCTCTCAGCTTCCAAGAGCGCGAACAAGCTCGTCAAGTAACCAATCTCCCGTCAACATATCGTTCAAAGACCTCCTCGTCGCGTCATCGTCGCAACCAGAGCATCATGATCATTCAGCACCGACCGGGAACAGCAGTTTTAATGATTTGCATACTTTCTCGTCAGTCTCCATCATGCCGCCGCTGTCGCCGCCATCAGAATCGGAGACGGCGATGCTTAAACTGCCGCCTACGGCTGCAACCTCGCAAAGTGTCGCCCGCATGGCACAGAGGCGGCAACAGCAACAGCAACTCGGCGGCTCCCGACTGCGCAGTATGATTTCGCCGGTGAGTGTTGCTGATAGTGTGCTTGACGTTGCCGAGAGTTTGAGCCGAATGAGTCTTCGCAGCGACGGTGATCGCAGTGCTATCGCGATTTCTGAATCTGATAAGCCTGTTGGAATCAGCGAGGAGGAAGATGAAGGAGATGACGGGCAAACCATATCTATTGGAGATGAAGGTGTGTTGGATACCTCGGCTGATGAAGATGGGGTAGCCGAAGATACAGAGAGTGAAGAGATAGAAGAAGCTGCTTCAGAAGAGGATGCTAGTCGGTATAGTTTTAAAGAGAATGAAGATCATGAACAGGAAGTGACATTTGAAGAGGATTATGCTGAAGAGGACCTAGAAGAAGAAACTCCGCCGATCGAGACTGAGCAAAGTACAGTTCAACAAACATTCAACAGTTCGATGGCAGTATCGGAGAATTTTTCTTTGCCGTCGATGGAGGAATCCTTTACTGGATCACTGATTCAGCATGAGTCCTCAATCGTGGCTGGCGACAATAACTACGCTGATGGATTTGATGATGACGAATCATCTGCACTGGCAAACACGCAAGCTCATCAGCAGGATGAGCTGCGGGAGCACGAAGAGTTCCTATCTTCACCTCCTGTTTCTCCGCCGCCTGTGGCTGACAATGAGGGTCGGGAATACGGGTTTGAAGAGCAGACTTATGAGAATGAGAACCCTGCTCAGGCTCGTATTTTGGGAGACGTCGCAGAAGAGTACGAAGAGGAAGAGGATGACTATGATCTCTCCCCTCTGTTTAAGAAAGGGTCGCAGATGATGCAATCCGCCAAGACACCTGCTAGGAGTATACGCGACAGCCGGTCTGGCGCGGCGACCACCACAAAGCGCCATGCCCAGCCTGTTCCTACTGATACTGCGATTGCCGACCGAGTCAAGAACGTGAAAGTGACAGATTCGGCGATCAAGAGCTTTGCTCTGCGGCAGCAGATAACGTCTCGGCCCTCTCGCTCTAGCATTGGCTCCACATACTCTGTTGCGGCACCAAACACAGTCAGCAAACTGACGCTTAAAGAGCAGTCTGCAATGATTGATAAGCTGCAGAAAGAGACATTTGGCCTGCAGCTCAAGATCTACTACATGACGCAGGAACTAGATAAGCGGTCAGAAGATGGCTTGAACGACCTGAGAAACGAAAACATCGAGCTCAAATCGGCAATCGGTCGTCAGAGCCTCGAAGCCAAGAGCATGCAACGCCAGATTTCAGACCTGGAGCGGAAGTTACGCGACGCCGAGCGCGCACAACAACGGTCGGCGCACGATGATGCGCTTGACGAGCAAGCAGAATCTGCGCGGCGGCGAGAAGTCGAGGCGTTGCAGAGCGATATGGAGCAGTATGTGGTTATGATTGAGGATTTGCGCGCAGATGCGGAGAATAGCCGGAGAGAGGTGGAGGAGCTGCGAATGCGTGAGCGCGAGTATACAAAGGAAATTAATTTGCTGAAGAAGACGCAGGGAGATGAAGCCATGTGGGAGGCACAAATTGTGAGTTTATATTTCCTCTTTTTTTGAGGAGACTACGTGATGCTAATGTGATATAGGCTACAATGAGAGGTTTTCTAGAAAAAGAACAAGAAGCACATAGTGCTGCGCAAAAAGAGATCATGGAGTTAAGATCTGATATGCTGAAAGTTCGTCGGAGCACGTCAGTTTTGGGTGATCGCGATGCGGTTGAAGTTTCTCGACTAAGACAGGTATGTACTAAACTTATCTAGGGAGTTGTGTGTAATGCTAAGACCCTGCACAGGAAATCCGTGATCTGCGGCGTGATCTTGGAACACAGACGCAATATGCCGATGCGCAGGCTATGGAGAAAGAGCGTTTGCGTCGTGAGCTCGACGAGCTACGACGGTCGAGCACGATGTCTCGACGCTCGCTTGCGTCGAGCGGTGAACTGGAGGAGAACAGTCTTATGATTAGCGAATTACGCGACAAGCTGTCAGAGGTAAAGCATATTGCACGAGAGCGCAAGATCCAAGTGGATATCCTGAACCGTGAGAACAGTGAGCTACAAGATGCGCTGGATGCACAACAGGCTAGTATTCAAGTTCTGACACAGAAGGCGGAAGAGTATGCTACGAAAATCGAGACGCAGGAGGCTGATCTTGAACAGTGTTATCGCGATATTCAGAGCCGCGAAGATGAAGTTGTTACCTGGCAGGAGGACTATGAGGCGTTGACAAGTGAAGCCGAGACCGAGCTGTCGAGGGTAAATGATTTAATCATAGCCAAGGACGCGGAGCTCTTACGACTCGCAAACTCTGACGAAGAACTTGTGCGTCTTGAAGATCTCGTTCAACAAGGAGAGGCAGAACTGGCCGAACTTCGAGGGGATCTCTCTGCCAAGATTGCAGAAGTCGAGAAGACAAACGTTGCTTTTGAGTCTCTGCAGCTGCTAGCGACCAATCTGCAGCGGGAGACTGCCGCGCAGAAGAAGGAATTATTTGTATATCGAGAGCAAGTTGGCGAACAAGAGCAGACGGTTGAAGATCTTCGCGCCGAAATTGACAAGCTTCAAAAAGCGAGCGAGGAGAGAATGAAAGAAGCTAAACGCGCTAGCGAACGCGACCTGAAAAAGGCAGCTGAGAAAGTACAGGAGCTTCGCAAGCAAATTGCGGACGCAAACACTGAGCACGCGAAGAGCGAGAAGAAGTTGCTCGGTCAACTATCTGAGACGCGTGAAGCGCTTGAGCGAGTGAAGACGCTGGCGGCCGAGGTTACCGAGCAGCTCGAGGCGAAGGATATTGAGAATGAACGGGAGCAAAAAGCGATTGAGCACGAGCTTGCGAAGCGGGATGCCGAGCATGCTGCGCTTGTGTCCGAGCTTGAGCAGAAGCTTGCGGAGGTGCAGGAGCAGCAGCAGCAGCTTCAAGAGTTGGAACGCACTCGCGCTGCGTCCGCGCAGGGCTCGGTCGGCGGCGACACGATAAACTCAATGTCTACGATGATGCCAGCCGGCGGAGTCAGCAACGGCAGCCTGACGAGCGACAAATTCATGCTTCGTCTCCAGGACTACGAAAAACGACTCAAGGCGGAACGAGAAGCTCGTGTGCGCGACCGTGATGGCTCGAGACAGAGACTGAGCGAAGCGCAGACTGTGATTGATGAGCTTCGAGCCCAGCTTTTGCGCGCTTCTCGCGCCAGACCTGGCGGCGGTGCGGGAGCCGCGTTTGGGTTTGGACCGCTCGGAGCTGCGCTGGGACGGTCGTTTGTGGGAGGAGGAGCTAGGAGGGATGAGAATGAGGGGTGGGCCGGACGGGATGAAATTGATGATGATGTAGATAGCTAGAGCGAGTTGTCATTGTCTGATGATGATGATGATGAGTGTGAGAGAGTTGTTTTATTATGGGTATTATTGTTACGGCTGGATTTGTTCTCGTATGTGAATTCTTTGTATATTTAAATATCAGGTTAGATTTACTATACCCTCACAAATCGGATGGAAACTCGCAAATATCAAAGCCATGGCCATAAGCTCTCTTCCAATCAAAGCTATCAAGCAGCCGGTTCTCTGCAGCAAAGGCAGCCAACAGCTTCTCGGCTTGCTGTCGAGCCAGGGCGGATTCTGATGCATCTTTGCTATCTGGTCGCAGGACTTTTGAAGCTTGCGCGCGTTCTTTAGCGGTTGCGCCTTGGCCGTAGATACGGCGCGGGCGACCATCATTATCGGCCTTGTCGTCGTCGTCGTCGTCGTCGGTGGCACTGTTGTTGGCAAATGTACCGACATGTCTGAACGTCAGGCTTATTCGGACGCCGTCAAACGCCTGTTCGCCTTCCGATTTCGTCGGCAGCGGCCGGCGATCTGATTTGATCTGATGGGTCCAGCTAGCGTTTGTCTGGAGGCCCATGACGAGGACTGAGTTGTGTGCCAGTTCGATACGTTGGTTGCGGCGCGGGGCGCTGGTGATTTCGTTTTTGGGGTGCTTGCCGTAGTCTATGTCGCGGTCTGGCTGGTCCTTTTTCGAGTCGTGCGATTTGGCGGGAGAAAATTCGATTTCCTCTGCGTCGTCGTCGTCGTCGTCGTCGTCGTCGTCGCCGTTGTCGTTGTCGTCAGTAGCGGCGCTGGCGTCTGCGCGATGGAGTGATTTTTCGCTTTTGGTTTTATGCATTTTGACAAAGTTGACTTTCCGCTTAGGTGGCGGTTCCTGCTGCGCTGCTCCTTTTTCGGACGGTAGGTAGCCTCGTTTGAGCTTAAAAGTCATGTTGCGGGACGCGCCGAAGCTCATGTTGACGATCTTGGATCCGGGGACGAGATCGAGTGTTTTGTCTGCATGTTCGGAGATGTAGTCCTCGCCCGAGCGATATTTCTGGATGAGCACATGGTTAAACGTCTGGTCAAGCGCGGACTCGAGGGCGAACTTGATTAAGTGCACCGAAGTCGAGAGCGGGTGCGTGGGAGGCGCGGGGGCGTCGAATGGGTGTCGGTAGAAAGGGTACCAGCCTTGCTCGTCGATAGTAGCTTGCACGCAAAGAAGGCGTGGCGCGGTGCCGCCGCGGTGAGTCATTTTGTGCCAGGAGACTTCGTTCAAAAAGAGTTGACGCAGGATAGTGTCGGCCACTGACTCGGGAGAGAGGAAATGAGGGATGTAGTAGGAGTCGACGTTTGGCGGCAGCTCGTCCAGTTTGCGCCAGCGCGGACTGATCACCTGTCCGTTTGCGCCCAGACGCGTGCCAATCTGATGGTCGTCATACGACTCGGATGCAAAGGGCTGCGCAAAGTTGCGCTGTTCAAACTGTTGCTGGGCTAGATCAGCCCCGTCGAGCATCTTCATGAAGGTGTGGTCAGAGAGGCCGGCAGCTTCGGCAAATCCCGGGTCAGGCCGATCAGGAGGAGCAAGGCCGACATCGATGTACGTCTGCCGTTGCAGTTCGGTGAGTCTGTCCACTAGAGTGTCGTCGTCGCTTGCTTTCCTGTGGCCTGAGGGGTTTGCCGCGGTGTCGGCATTATTGTGTGGTTTCGTGAGTGGAGGGGGCGGTACGATGTAGACTGCGGGTGGCAGTTCGTCGAAATTGCCAGGGCTACTGCTGGTGTTTGTTTTGAAGTCGGATAAATGCGGCAGATCAAGTTCAGTGATTTTCAAGCGCGTCTGTATCTTGTCGTGCAGTTTGACAGCCGAGTCGAGGAGTTGCGAGTGGTGGTGGTGGTGTGAGCAGTGGGGATGATGGCAATGATGGCCCGAGGCGTCATGGCCGTCATCGCTGTTTATTGCTGCCATTGTGCGAAGATCTATCTCGAAAAGAAAAAAAGCAGTGATTGTGACTCCCTGCCTGATCAAGCTTGGTCAAGCATGAATGGTGTCAAGAAAAATGCTGTTGATGGCGTGTCCGAGGATCTGATCCTCTCTGGCGGGTTCCGGCGCCGCACCGCAGACATGAATTGTATTGTTTCCTTATCTGGAAGTGCGTTTTGGAGACGCTTAATCTGAAGTAGGGTGGTGATGAACAAAGCGCACAAAGCGCATTATGTGCTGTATATACGGAACAATTGGATACACTTGTACAGAGAGAATTGCGAGTGAAGCGTTTGTGAGTGTTTCTAGGCGACGCTGGAAGCGCACAGGCAGGGCGGCATCTCCAGGCTGCGCATGCACCGTTGATAATTAGTAGCTGATCAACTACGTCTGTTCCTCCTCGCGAGATGCATTGTATGCCAGGCTGCTCTGGCGCTGCAACTGGGTGCGCACGTCGTCTCCGGATGCGGGCGGATCAGCTGCACCTTCCTAATTCGGCGAGTTGTCCTCAGCCCGCGTCGTTTTCACCTGGGCCGCTGTCTGGCTTGGATGTCTGTGGACGAGAGATGGACGACGAAAGGCGGATGCGCATAACGAGCAAAGCCAGCGAGTTACGCGTCGTGACGCGTAAACACTTGATTCGGCAGCGCAGTCACAGCGATGATCAGCGGCAAGAAATCCCCGCTGCAAAGGAATGACAGAGCCGGGAAATACGACGGTGTATTACTACGTGTTTACGTAATCGCCAATGCAGATGCGGGGAAAGCGAAGGGGCTCGACTGCGGTTTCGTCGCGGGCTGTGCAGATCAGACACGCTGGCGATATGCATGAAGACAGTCATGTGAGACGCGGGCAGGCACAGCGTGCGCGGACTCGCACTTCAGACGGCGATCTTTGGCGGCAGCCTGGCAGAACCGAGAGCCGTGTTGGCGAAGTGACGTGGTCGAAATGAAATCAGATGAAGCAAATGAAAGCAAACGAAGGCAAATGAAAGCAAGACGAGTCAGCAGCAAACCAACGGCTGGCGCATTTCTCGCTCTCATTTCAAAGTGCGCGGCAACTGCACCGGAGTTAGCAAAACATGTCACGCGCTCAAAGCGTCCAAGAAAGCACACATTTCAGAGAGCCGTGTCGAGTGTTATGCCATGCTGCTTGATTTATTGCTGATCTAGTCAGAACAGCCGACGAAATCACCGTGGACGTGGATAATGCAATCACGAGCAAGATAGCATCTTAGCGATATCGCTAGTCCGCCAGAAGAGCGAGCGTGATTATGTCACCTCGTCGCAATAGTACAGTCAGATATTAGTCATCGTCACACCGCGGGCTCATCTGCGTCCTACGCCAAGATATCGATTTGTACTTGTACTTGTATTTGTATTTGTATTTATATTTTATGAATAGCGTCTGCGCGTGTACGCGTGCACGTGTGCACACAGTGTCTGCTGTGCTGATCCATCGCTCTGCAGTCGCCCACAGCTGCACTCGGGATCTGGATCTGCCGTGCTCTGCTTCCTCTGCTCGCCATCAGCGCACGAGCTGCCTACACATCTCCTTCCTGCTTTCTCTCTTTATCTCATAATGCTCACCAGTAATCTCGCATCTGCCTTCGGCGCTCGTCCGCGCTGCAGCTGCGCCTGATGCTGGCTCTCGCGGAAGCGGCTGAAATCCAAACTCCTATATAGTCCACTAAAATACACACTCTCTCTGGCATATCATCCACTTCTAATCGCACTCTGGAAATACACCAGCCATGGGAATGTTCAGTCGCAAACATCACAAGCCCTCGGCTCCTCACAAACTCCCGGATTCACATGCAGCTCTGCCTGCCTCCCCCCGGCACAACTCGCCGCATCAGCAGCCAGCTGCTCCTCAGGCAACCAGACCCGTACCTCGACCTGAAATCCGAGCAATCTTCTATCCAGTGCGCAATGGAGCAGTCGTCAAGACCCCTACTAGAATCTCTCGCGTGGAAATTTGGTGCAACGGTACCCACCAGACCGACCTGGATCTGTCTCAAGGTCCGCAGAACGAAATTATCCTTTACGAGGAACTACTGCGGTCAATCCTGCCTATCCCTTCTCAACTGGCTGCCATGGAGCTCAAGATCAACAGAGGCAATCAGGCCGTTGTCATTGAGGACTATAACGCTGCGTTGAGACTAGGCAGCCAAGAGACTCCGGCCAATATGTATGACAACATCCACCCGGAAACCGACAACCTCGCGCCTGGCCTCAACCCTGTGCGCGTTCTCTTTGAGAAAACGCCAATCTCTCGAATCCGCGTGCATCATGGAATGGCAGTCGACGGACTGGAAATCTTTTACGCCGACGGCCAGTCCGCTCTATTTGGATCCAAAGGAGGCTCGCCTGCCGATTTCCATTTCGAACCTGGCGAGCTACTAACCGGATTTTACCTTCGGTCTGGTCTGTGGCTGGATGCTGTTCAAATCATCACTTCCAAGAAATACTCGTATGTTTGCCCATTCTCTCACTCCCACAAAAGCTAACCTAATCTTTTAAGCCCGATGTATGGTACGGCGGACGGCGGTAGCCCCGTTAGCCTCGTTCCTCCCGTTGGATACAGTATCACCGGTCTACACGGCTTGTTTGACGTAAGTGCTTCACTATTGTTGTGCTTCCTTTTGCTAAGATGTTATACAGAGGTGGCTTGTTCGTTTGGGCATCACATATTCCGAGATAGACGATTCATCATTCTAAGAGCGACCATTGTACATAATATTACTATTTCAAAGCATATCGCGAGTCTGTAAATCTCTACATTAAACAGCCGTTCTTCTGTCACTGCTTTTGTACAGTAAGCAGATGTAATTCATTTAGACGACTGAGTATGCAATTGATGCCACGTATATTCAAGCTATACCACTCATGACCCATTAATGACCATCAAACTGCTCTGCGGCTCAGAGAAGTTGGTCAACGATCTGTCAATGATCGCTATGTTGGAATGAACTGTCAACTATCTTACAGAAAAACAGAAGCAAGTGATTTTTCCACTTTTTCATGCAGGCGCAGGTACTCACATGCGTACACTACGACTATCCATCAAGCAATCTCATAATCACTACGGCGAACAAAGAGCAGTGCTCGCATCGCGTGCCGCTGACGAAGCGGCTGAAAACCTCTGGATTCACACAATATCTTGTAGATCAGAAGATACCCTCTCGATTATACAACAGACAGCTAATATTAATGTTTATACTTGCTGATACCAATATCTCACAACCAATTCTATGGCTTTTAATTAAGTCGAATGAGATTACCTATCAACAATCTTGATTCATGGCACAATCGCCCCCGCAAGGAGTATCGCCTGGCGCGAAAAATCTCGAGAATCTCTCGGATGAGTAAAAAAAGTTCAATGTGTTTACAGGATATTTCTAGTCGTTGGTGCTGCTATCTCCCGGAGAGCGTCAACGAGCGATGTTCAATTTATAACCCGAGGTAAGGTTATGACAGATTCGGTATCATTGCCCAAAAAGAACCTCCACCAAATCCCCCGCATTCAAGCATCTTTCAAAAAAAAAACTTGCAGTTTCCTCGTCGTCGTCCAAGATTTTTCACTATAGCGCCAGACGCTGGAGATCAATGGATGTGTGCTACCAGGTAGCATTTTGTGGAATGTAGATATGGCGGGAATCTTGTGCAGAGAGGATCATAGGATTGCAATGGTTAAATGATCAGTGGCTGGATCATGTGCTAACGCAAATAAAACGACATTCAAGGATTTCAAGTGTTGGATACAAAACTGCCAAAGAGGTACTGATTATATCTATAGGACAGGAAAGACGCGAACGCTGTCATTGATTAGAAATCCATTTTTTGGAAGACAATGTGGATTTCAATAAGCACTTTACATGCTCTGTTCTTTGCTTGTGAATGTGTCACAGCCAGAAAAAGCTGCATCGCCGTTTTCGAATAAGCAGGCTAATTTGAGGTACCGTCGGCAGCAGGCTCTAAATGTTGCTCATTTTCATCGTGTGTGTCCGTGCCATGATGCTCAATATCAGAGTCATTAGGGTCGTTATCGCTGAGACTCACACTGAGCAGGAGCAGCTTTCGGGACGACGACTTTAAGGTCAATGGATACATAAACTCCCGCGCATGAAATGAAACGAGAAGCTCTGATGCGCCTCGGGTGTTTCTGAAGACGAAGCTGTGTTGGATTGGCGAGTCTATCCAATTATCTACTTACGCTTATTGTGTTACACTGGACCTATTACAGCGGCAAAATCAGATTACTGAGATTGCCTGGGAGCATGCTTTACGTCGTCGGGCACGGAGCAATGGTGACATTTGACACAGGTGTGATTGATTCTAGAATTCCCAAACAAACCGCAGAAAGCAAGTCGCTTTTTTTTTCACAAAGACGAGATGTGAGCGCTGATGCTGGCGAATTACAAATCTTCGCTAACTGCGAATTCGACGCACGGGCGAGTCAGATTACTGTGATTTTGACGATTTTAATAGATCGCTTGGAGAACCGGTCGCAGAGAGACCTCCGTGGAGATGCTTTGACTCTGTTAACTCAAGCAACTGCATACGAACAATTTCAATGAAAAGCTAGTCAAGATTTCCGATACACTATAGCAACATAATCAAAGTGTAGTGTCCTTCAGTATCAGCGAATCTGCCACCATCTGTCGCAACAGGGAGAAACGGCACTCTAATTAGACCGAGAACTTGAAATGGGGAATCATCGTTCTACATGACGGCATGCTGATTTTACCATGTCTGTAATCCTATTTGTTGTTGTTGTTTTTTAATCCCCGAGTCATGAAATATACCGGCAAAATAATATTAGTTTCATCCTCGGCTATTCGCCATCCCTGTGAACTGCTTCCCGCCCCCTTACGAATACTCCTCTTGAATTGAGGTTTGCTAAGTTCTGAAAAATATATAGAATCTCTCGTGCGGTGAGGCGTACTAACCTATACTACAACGGAGTAATCCTTTCTGTGGTAGACTCTACTTCGGAAAGGTTAAAAGTATTTAGAGTAATGAAATTTATAAAAGTATACTGCTAAGACACTCTTCTCGTAGAGTCGCTTCGCGCCCAACATATAATGACTAATGTATTATAATATTTCCAATCTACTACAAAATAATCAAAATGAAACGTGTTATTATAGATGAATGTGTATATATATTATCATAAGATATCCAAAAGTATACCCTATTGAAATTCAAAAGTCAAACTCCGAAAACGCCATATCCCATATTTTTACAAAAACGTGTACATATATATATGATACAAAAAAAAAAGCAATCCATAACACCAATGATATAAATACAAGCCGTTCAAAAAAAAAAATCACATCGACGCTGAACTAGAGCTGCTGGAGGAATCCGTGGAAGCCAAAGACACAACCGATCTAGCTGCGGCGGCAGAGGTAGCAGGGCTAGCGGCGCTCTCAGAGAGTCTGAGCTCGTCGAAACCAAGGCCTAGCAAATCACGATCAGGGTCCTCATCCTCATCGTAGATCTGTGGCGATGAGAAGTAACCGCCCTGCGCAGTGATGATGTCGTCATAGCCCGGAGGTGGGGTGATTAGAGGCGGTGGGGTTATATCTGCGTCGAAGGGAGGCGGGTTGGTTGACGGACGGCGGAGCAAGTGCATGGGACGCGCCAGGTCCTCGGCCTGCTGTGCGGCATCAACGTGAGACTCGCAAGGGCAAGGAGGAAGAGCCGAGGAGTTCATGCTGCTGGGACGGCTGTATGAAGGCAAGGAGACGTTGGCAGTAGTGCAGCGGCACGAGAGCAAGTGGAACGGCGAGTCGATTGAGACCTCAAAGTGGCGACGCTTGGTGGGATCAGCCGGATCAGTCTTGGACAAACGCAAAACGATCTTGATCCAGTGGTGGATCTTGATGTTGGCATATGTCGTGTCCGGGTGCAGGTGAGGAGTGTTGGCAGGCAACGACGAGTTGCATCCGGGGATCTTGGCGTTGAATTCGAGCTCGATCGGTCCAGCCGTATCGGTTCCATCGTCAAGGTCGCCGAGAATGTTCTGGTTCGCGTCTCCGTCAGCCTGGTGCTCATGAAGCAAAAACTTGCGAACGGGCTCGATGGCGTGGATTTTCTTGTGTCGCGCAAAGTACTCGACATTCTCGGTGATCATGATGCGAATGCGATGGCAGCGCACTTTAGCCAAAGGAGTGAGCTTGAACGCAACAGGAACGACGCTTCCGATAGGGAAAGCCTTGCCTCCGATGACAATGTCGTAGTGAAGCTGATCCTCCCAGTTGCGCGAGACAACAATTGGGTCACCAACCTCGAGCGAGGCCTCAGCAGGCGAGCGAATGAGAATAACGTCCTTTTTGCCAACTAGCTTGCTCTTGAACGCGCCAGGACGCTCGACAGTAGCCTCAAGCTCGTATCTGACCGAGCCACGCGCAGCGTCAATCGACTCAGGAAGCGAGGCATCGATGGGGAGCTCAAAGTTGTATGTGTAGTCGCCGGGAGCAAAAATGCGGTAGCCCTTAACAGCACCCTGCGCAGCGCCGCGGTCCTTCTCGTCAAGAGAATCGCGGGAGCGCGAGGCAGAACGACGACCGGTCGACGATAGCGAGCGGCGGCCGCTCAGGGAGGTCGAGCGCTCACGCTCACGTGCAGATTGAACAGCGCCGGGGAGTCTCGAGCGCGAGACGTCGCGAGCAGGAGAATTGTCGGTGCCGAAAGGAGGAGCGTCAGTAGCAAATTGAGCGTTGAAGAAAGGCCAGAGATGAGCGATAAGTTCTTTCTCCTCAAAGTACTCGTCCTTGGTGGGCGGAATACCCTCTGGCCATTCAGTGCGGCCTTTTCCAGTGAACGAGAGGTTGACAGACTTTATTTTGGTGGGTTTAGCGACGTGCATGTGCAGGGTACCACGGAGCATTGCAGGAGTGCGATCGGCGTACTCGGAGCGCTCGAAGCCCTGCAGGAAGAGGATTGGCTCAGCGAGAGAGATGGAGAGGGTGAGCGAGCCGGAACCGGTCGAGGCGATAGGCGGAGCAGTCGAAGCCATTTTGGATGAGTTGGCGCCGACAGCGGAGAGAGGCGGGGTGGGCGGTGGCGAAGGAGGAAGAGCGAGGTTGGAAGGGAGGAAGGGAGGCGAGTTCAAAGATGAGTCTGAGAGAGGCGCAGAGACCGGCGAGTGTGATGAGGCGGCCGAGTAGGGCGGCGGCGGGCAGTCTATCAGAAGGGAGAGACCGTTGGGCAGCGCGGCAGACGAAGACGATGCCAAAGACGAGGAAGACGAGAAGGAGGCAGTGGATGACGGCGTAAGAGAGAGCGAAGGCGCAGTCGGTGCCGAGATAGGCGATGATGAGGAGGAAGATGATGATGATGATGAGGAGGAGGAGGAGGATGAGTGGTGAAGAGCCTGCTTAAGAAAGCGGCGTGAAAAAACTGACGACGCCAGTTTGGCGGAGACGAGCGGAAAGACGCGGGTTAGGGCGCCTAAAGAGGGAAGAGAGTGTTACGAATGACTGATCCGATGATCTAGTGATCCTGGGGCGGGCAGAAGAGATGCAGATGGGAGGCTGCGGAGGAGAGGAGGAGAGAAATGAGAGGATCGCAAGAAGAGGAGAAAGAAGAGGACGCAGGGACGCGGGGATGTTTAAGTACGGAGTTGGAAGGGAGAGCGTGGTAGGAACGACACTGACGAGGAGGAAAAAACTTGGGAGAGACGCCGGCGGCGGGAAGGGAGAACTAATTGCCTGTTTGGGGAATATGCGACATGAGTCGAATCGACATGAGTCGTGTCGAGGGAAAATTTGTACAAGCGCTCACCGCGATCGCCGTCACGCTCGCGTATTGTCTGCCTGCACTGCAGGGATTTTACTTGACTGGCTACGGCGTCATGACACACTGCGCAGTGCTTACGAACGCCGATCTGGCGCACCGCGCATCTCGTCAGCGAGAGCAGGATGTCGATTCGGCCGCGGTCCTAGGCTGTCTGCGACGAGAGCTTATTAGTAAGGCCGTTCAGGGACGAGACAGGAAAAGACGATGGAGAAGGCCAGGCCGGGAAAGCGCGCGGTTGAGAACAAAGAGAGAATCGAGCAGTCGGACGCGAACTGAGTCAGGCAGCGCCGCTGAGAGTACGAAACCCGCTGCTGTGTTTTAAGGCTGCCATCTGTGCGTGTGGCATTTGCGCGGAGGACGAACGGGTGTTCCGATGCCCTGTTGCCGCGTAGCAACGTGCAGCGCAGCGCAGCGCAGTATGCAACAGACAGACAGTGAATGGTGCGATAGTCAGACGCGGTCATGCTATAGCAGAGTAATAGTCACTCTGGCGTCGTCATCACCGCTGCCACAGCTCGTCTGTTGTTCCACGCAGGACAGCAAATCCAGCACGCAAACCCTAAAACGCCACACGCCGTGGCGGCGCCTCTTCCTTGTCTGTCCCGCTGGGTGTTTTCCAGATGGCGCTTTGGCTGCTTTCCTTTTTTCGGTGGCCCCGGAGGCAGCTTGCGCATCCCTTTGCGCGCACGCAGCCGCCTCGCTGCGTGGCTCCTGCTCGGCGCGTTCTGGCTGCGTCCGTTGCCTGCTTTGGGAACTCCTTTGCGGTGACTCAGCTATCCACGCTGTTCGGCGGTTCGTAAATCCGTCAAGGTGTCTATTGTGTTCGCCGCCGTCCTCGCGCTCACGCTCGCTCTGCTCTCTACTATCTCTGCTATCGCTGCTTATCGCTGCACTGATAGCGCTGATAAGTGAATGCAGACTGATAAATGCGTCACCACTGCAGCTCACTCTGAAGCATCCCTGCATCTCTGGAAGAGCTCATTGTCACCTATACGGCACCTCCCATCAATGCCAAAAACAGGCGCCACGGTGACTCCTAACTCCGTCCGGCTGCACCGGCACTAACATAAACTCATCACAAACCCCTTTGCTTACAAGCTTACTCACCTTGCTGGCCTTACTTCGTGTTCATCTCACGTGTCGGAAGTGCCGTGGACGCGCGCTACCATGCTCGCTTAGTCAGCTAACTCCATTATTGCCGTTTTGCGCGCAACCGTGCTCGCTTGGTCTACTAAACTCCATTATTGCCGTTTTGGGGATATTTTGCACCCGCCCTCGCAACCCTGGCTCATCGCCTGTGAATCGTCCTCGACATGTCCAGCTCCCCTTCGCTTTCCGGCGCTGGCCTTGTATGTCCGCCATCGTACGACCCTCGTCGTCCCCGCACCCGCTCCATTCCTGTTTTTTTTTTTCATGCCTTGCGCTATCTAATCTCTTATCTTTTGTCCATCTAGTGCTATCTTGCCCCTCAGTCTTTCAGTCTCCAAAACAGACCACTTGCGCGGCACATCACCTCATCAATGTCCCGCGTTTGTTCTCGCCTGTCCGCGCAGATCATCGTCATCCTGACACTGGCTTCTGTGGCTTACCCATCATCCATTACTCATCCGCGCTGCTCTCTCTGCTCAGCTCACCTCGGCTGATGCTCTTGCGCTGCATTCTCATCTTGACCCTGTACCATGATGCTATTTGCTATTAATCCTCTCTTATCTGTGCTATTGCCAGGGCTGCTGCGAATAATCGCGGCGCTGTCACAGTTTCTATTGTTGGAATAACCTTAACAACGCACTTAATCACCGTGTCTCATACTTCAGCACGGAAATAGCCCATTTTTCAGCAAATCCCAACATTAATACCACTACCACTACAGTATACAGCAAAAACAATACAATATTTAATTAAGCAAAATTTTTCTGTTTAATTTGAGTGTTATTTCAATATGTTTGCAGTTAACGCGTTGCCCAGGTGGCATACATCTTAGTTCTACATGCACTTACGTGTCGTGATAACTAGTGCAGATCAGGAGAGCGCAGAGCACAAGTGCCGCAAGCACTGCAAAAAATACTGCAAACAACTTATAATATATTCAAATAAAACAGAAAAATCCGCACAATCCAATTGCTGCTTTTGTTTTCATTACATGCTGCAGTTGTGGCACTGGCACAAGCAATTCGATAGAGAATACAAACGATTTTCATCTACGTATGACTCTTGATCTGACTACCTCAACTTATCAGATCCACGGACATCGCCGCGTCATCGCTGTCCTCGCCGCCCATGTCGCACCACGCTCGACACTTCACATCATCTCTAGCGAAACATCCGCCCATCCCCCCGCCCACCTTGTCGTCGATACTGCGCGGCCGGCACGAGCCCCGTCTCGCGTTTGTACAGCCGCCACGCTTCGCGTATGTGTTCCGGTAGGAGCGGTCGTGGCGCTGCGTACGGATTCAACGTGTCGCTAGGATCAATCCTTTGCTGTACATCCAGAGCTATTCCATTAGTACCTACACTTCTAAACTGCTGTGAAAAAAACCACCTACCTCGCTCGATAACCTCTCCCAAGAAAACTTTCGAAAAGCCAGATATAGCAACGGCTACGGTGTTTGTGATCGACTGATTTAGCACCGCATTCGCAAGCTTCTTGACGCCGCCGCGGTTGACATTCGCACGCCGAAATGTCTCGTAGCGATCCATTTGCTCGTCCGTAAAGGAAGATATGAGTAATCTATACAAAAATTAGCTCTACTCTCGCTCATTGCTATCACTCTGCAAAAAAAACTCACTTGATCTCGTCCTGCGACATACCGCCCGCAATCATCCTCCGCGCACGCTTACGAGGATTCATATCCAGCGAAATCAGATCCAGCTCGTCGCCCACGCTCATTCCTAGACCAACACCATCGCCGTCTCCTGCTGCTTCTCCGTCTGCCATTTTTGCAAACTCGTCTGCGCCAACGTCGACCCCGAATGCGTCCGGCGCGGGAAATAGTTCGTCGCTGTCTTCGTCTATTTTGTCGTAGTCCAACTCTGCTGTCTTCCCATCATTCTCTCGCGGTGGAGCTGGAGGTTTGAGCTTTATCAAAATAGAGGGAAAAGACCCACCTCCTTCTTCATCCTCTTCGTCCTCATCTTCCTCGTTGCCTTCATTTTCATCCTCGTCCTCGTTCTGACGCCGTCGACTATCTAGTCTCGAAATATCCTCCTCATCACTCTCATCCCCTTTCCGCCGCCATTCATCCTCATCAACCTCATCATCCTCATCCGCACCAAACTCCCTATCGTCGAACCGTGCCGATGACGCCGACCCCGGTGTTGAGAAATCGCGCGGAAATGACGTTTGTCGAAGCGGATGGGGGTGCTGTAAATTAGCTGTCGCCGTTCGCGCGCGTTTGGCAGGCGGCGTAGACATCTTTTTTTCTTCCTTGTTCTGTGCTATATACTCTGATTCTCAACGTACTTCTTCTGTAAGGATCAGTGAATATGTAAGATACTCGATTCTCAACGTACTTCTTCTGTAAGGATCAGTGAATATGTAAGATACTCGGAAATACAATCTCATGCTCGCTGCGGAGTTTGTCGAAATGCGATTGATCCCAACTCGAAAATCTGGTCACGTGTGCACCGCGCACTACGCGTGCAGCTGCGATTATCATTCAAGAGCTTGCGAAAAATGCGTAGGAATTTGCAGAAACTCGTTAAAAGAGCTGTCTAAGAAATATATTGGGGTTTCTAAATATTTCTGTGTTTTTTTTTTCGAATATGTGAAGTGGATATATTGTCGACTCATCCGAACGCAAAGTACTGTCATTCGTAGTCTATTGTCTGTTCATGTCCACTAAACTCCTTCTTTCGTTCTGACTTCCCTGTAGAATCAGTACATCGCAGAAAGACTGCAAATACCCGTCCTACTCCTGCTGTCCAACAATTTCTTATCAGGAATTGGAAATATTGTCTTTAGTATTTTACACGATCTCAACGTATCCCGCTCTCCTGAGAAAATTCAGATATTGGATATTTACCTGTCGCGCTTCTAACACTGTAGACTATTTACCCACTACGAAAACAGTTAAATCTACAAATTGTAACACAGCAGTGAATCTCTCCGCACGACATAAAGGGGGAGCATGATAAATCAAATTACAGCCTTCTTAAACAGAAGAACCACTATATACAAAACACCTACTTCAAATCGTTTCGAAGCGACTGACTGATTCATTCGTTCTTCATCCGCTTATTTTTTTCTTAAGTCATAATTCTGGTGACCATACCGGTACCAACGGTCTTTCCACCCTCACGGATGTTGAATCGCAGTCCGGTTTCGATAGGGATAGGCTTTGTAAGTTCGACGACCATCTCGGCGTTCTCGCCGGGCATGACGAGACGCGGCTGTCCGTCTTCGCCCATCTCCTGGCCCTCAGGAAGATGCAAGACGACGGTGACGGAGGTGGTACGGATGAACATCTGGGGACGGTAGTGAGATCCGATACCGTACTTGCGGCCACCTTCCTCAGTGGTGAGCATGTAGAACGAAGCAAGGAAACGGGACGAAGACTTCATCGAGCCAGGCTTGCAAAGAACCATACCACGCTGGACCTGATCACGACGAATACCGCGGAGAAGAACACCACAGTTGTCTCCTGCCATAGCCTGGTCGAGCTCCTTGCGGAACATCTCGATACCAGTGGCGGTGGTCTTGATGGGCTGGTCGTAGAATCCAACAAGTTCGACTTCCTCACCCTTCAGGAGGGTACCACGCTCGACACGACCGGTGACGACAGTACCACGGCCAGAGATGGAGAAAGTGTCTTCGATAGGGAGCAAGAAAGCCTGGTCAAGATCACGCTCAGGGGTAGGAATGTACTCGTCGACAGCAGCCATCAACTCGAGGATCTTCTGCTCGCCAATCTCGGGGCTACGGTCCTCGAGAGCGCAAAGGGCAGAGCCCATGATAACCGGGATATTGTCGCCATCGTAGCCATATGTAGAAAGCAAGTCACGCATCTCCATCTCGACGAGCTCAAGCATCTCAGGATCCTCAATAGTATCAACCTTGTTAACGAAAACAACCAAATGCTGGACACCGACCTGACGGGCAAGCAAGATATGCTCACGAGTCTGCGGCATCTGACCATCCGAAGCAGCAACGACAATAATAGCACCATCCATCTGAGCAGCACCAGTAATCATGTTCTTGATATAATCAGCGTGACCGGGACAGTCGACGTGCGAGTAATGACGGTTATCAGTCTCGTACTCAACATGCGCAGAGGAGATAGTAATACCACGAGCTCGCTCCTCAGGCGCTCTGTCAATCGCAGAGTAGTCCTTGAAATCAGCGAATCCCTTCTTGGACAAAACCTTGGTGATAGCAGCAGTCAAGGTGGTCTTGCCGTGATCGACGTGACCAATAGTACCGATGTTGACGTGGGGCTTGTCACGGTTGAAAGTAGCCATTCCACGGGCTGCATTCCGGTGTTAGTTGTCGGTCCTCCAGAGCAATTGAATCCATATGATTGTGAACTTACCAGCAGCGGGACGACCACATGTTTCGACTAAATACAACACCAACCATTAGCATCACGAGCACACACACATATATCTACTCAATCGACGAAACTCCGCAAATTTTCACCAAACCAGGGAAAACACACCTCTCGAGACAGCCGAAGCAGCAGTGCGCATAAGACCGCGCGCAGCCGGAACAAAAGACTTGTAAAACGACGCCATTTCTGTAGTCCATCTCATTAGCCTCCCTCCGCGCACATTCGCACATTTCCAGCAATCTAATGCAAAACACACCTTACAACGCTATTTTTCTCTTGCAAAAAAAATAGAGCTCTCAACGAACCAGAAAAACAATCAACTGTCGTTAATGTCGTCGGGACGGAAGAAGAGAGGAACTGGAAAAAAGTTTCTTCGTCGACAATCGAGAATGATTCCGAAGAGCTGTGCCCGAACCCTGGAACGTATGCGCGAGTGTTAGCTGAAAGTCCGTTAATTTGTTATTATGAGTTTGATAGTATAGTTTCTGAGAATGCACTCGTAAAAACATGTAAACATTATGAAAATTGCAACAACAGTACATTCTTTATTTAGCGTACAGCAATATTCATGCATTTCTTAAAGCACAAATAGCAAATTTAATTTTTTTACTAAAATGTTACGTAATAACTGAATTGCATTTATAGAGGAGCAGATATGCCTTAAATTTTCTGTTAGGAATCTGCCTGGGATTAATGACGGAACGCTAGCACGTGACGCAGATTACTCTGATTTATATTTGGTTTACGCTTACATATTCTCTATTTGTTCCCTAACCATTTCATGTTATCTCTTTGCACCTATTCTATCACCGATGCTCAACCAGCTGACGACCCAGGGTTGCCAACACCCGTGATAGTCTCACAGTATATATCACCGATTGTTATACCAGAGTCATAGACACTGTACTTAACGTAGGCCACTGTACTACCCGTATTGAACAGGGATATACAGTCACCTTCCTCGTAAAAACTAGCCCCCAGCGTAAATGCTTCAGACATAGCAATCGTAACGACCGTCAGACGGCGGAACATGTCTTTCCAGGTTTTGAGTACATGTATATGCAATAATGATACTTCTTTGATCTATACAAAGTTTCTGCTGCTAGATATAATATAATTAGAATAGAATAATGGAATACTTGAATGAATATAGGTATAGAATAGAATATATAATTAATGAATGTAATTAATGAATATAGAATATAATACGTACAGTAATTAATTGACAACAACTCCCAACTTCTCCGAAAACTCACCTCCAACAAAACGACTATACTCCCTCAGCTTCCTCCACAACTCCCGAATCCCAACCCTCCTTTCCGGCAACATCGAATACTGTAAACTATACAGCCGACTACGCTGAATCGGCACAAACTGGCCTGTGAGAAGTAGCGAGACAACTTCAAAAGAAAGATAATGCCGCTGAATTCGCTTGCTCAGTAGGAAATATTGCTGAAACATCGCGGGAATTGGCAACACACTCGGGCACAGACGAATATACACATTCTTCTCCTCTGATAGCTCCTTCGCGAGCTCAAACTCAATCCCTCCTGGAAGTCGTCTTGAGTCCTTCATCCGCAGCATAATAGCAAACAGCGGAAAGTGATTCAGCAACGCCAGACAACTCTCCAATATCGCATTCACAATTATAATCCCCAATCTCGACACCGCAAACGTCAAGTAAAATACTAACACAGTCGGCAACAAAAACGTCAACAACGTAAACAACAGCGTCCCTAGCAACAACTGATCAAGATCGTAATCCACCGAATCAATTCTGTTTCGAAGAATATTCTTTCTCTTCCCTCGAAACAAATGAAACAGCGACACTAGCGACGTCAACTGCCAATTGTATATCCTCGCCGACGCTAAATAACACGAATATATCTGAATCGTCAAAAACGAAACTAGGTCCGCAATCAACGCAATCGGAAACGTAGCGCCAACAAACCCAGATAATCCAAACAAATAAATCAAATCGGGAAGACATTGCCGGAATAACCGCAACGTATTACTCCAGAATTCAATCACCCATAAAAATAACTCGCCAAAAAACGCAACAAGCTCGTTATTAAGCTTAAGTCCTCCTGGCCAGTCCATCAGCCACTCTATCGTCTGCCTTAATCCTGTCGTCAGAAGCTCATCAATACAGTAGTCCACAAACGAAACAATCGAATCCCGATTCTCAATCATATACGACCCAACAGCTGCTCCAATAATAATATCATTAGCCACAAGCCATAGACTGTTATAGAACCGAATATATTCCGGCTGAAATTCTGTCCGTATCAGTAAATTCCTCTTTTGATTCCGTAACGTCAAATACTGAACCGGCCAATAACTAGCCTGCTGTAACCTCAAATCAAGTTGTTGCACTAAACCGTCAGCTTCAATCACATAAACTAAGCAGGTACTACTCACCAGTAGCAGAAACATCCTTCAACGCGGTAAGCGTGCCATTAGGACACCACTCTATAAACAGCAACACCGCCTCCGACACAACCCGATACACCATCAATCCTCCCATAACTGCCCACATCATCGTCATCAACATCGCCGTCATCATCAGCGATAAGATTTGTACTCCTTTTTTCGCCGTATACCTCGAATATTTCAAAATAATAGCTAAAGCACCCTCACCATCATCATCTTCATTGATAACCTGCTCAACTGCTGCCTTCACAATCGAATCAAGCTCGCGCGCAAAATTCATCTCATTAATCCATATCCGAATCGCATTATTCTCCACATCTGTCCCCGGAAATCCAAACTTTGTATGTGTCTCTATCCGAGATATGAGCGTCTGGCGTTTATTAAGAACTTTCTTGTCCTCATCTTCGGCGCGATTAACGGAACTTCGATCGGCTAGTTCAAGGGTTATCGGTAGATATGAAAAGTACTGCAGTTGCCTAGATAACGGCCGTTCATACAAAATCACCTGGAACGTGTTGTCATCGGCAGAGTGAAAAACAGGCACATCAGCACAGCTAGCACGTAACGGCAGTCCAAACGCATCATCACTGCCATAGTTAACAGTCCCGAGCACTCCTAACTTCGAAAAATCAAATAAAATACTCAAATCATCACCCTCCCCAGATTCACTCTTAAACAACGCCTCTCTATTCTCAAAGATCTTTTGCATTGTCGCGATATCAACTCCAGAGTACATCCCAGTAACGACAAAATCAGACATTGAGTTTTTGAATCCGACAATGACTCCGCGCGCACATTTGCAATCCGTAGGCCAAAAAACACGAGTCATACATGGCTGTTCCTTGCGCTGTCTCACGGCTTTACTAACGACGGTACGGTACGAGAATATAGCATTGTAGTTATAGATTATGCATTCTCTGTGATTCCCGACTCTGTAGATATTCTCTACAACAGACAGATCTTTCGGCTTCGCGGCTGATGGTGATTTATTAGGCGTGCTTTGCGAACTGCGATGACTGGGCTCATACGGCGAGATCTCTTCAGTAGGCGAATTAGACGATGAAACAGGAACACTTCTTGCCCCTGATATTGTCGTGCCCCCATGTCGAATCATCGGTGACGGGGGCAAGAAAATCCTTAAATTCCCGCCATTTCGAAGTGTCTTTGTCGCTGATTCAAGGCTATTTGGCAAAGATGCTCGCTGTGGAAGCGCATTCTTCGTCGACTCTGTCTCTTCTGGTTTAGGAACGGTCATTATATCTAAAAACTACCGCGACGGCTTAACTGATCACGAGCTGAAATTCTTCGTGCTTTCTCTGAATAATTCTATAATCGTCAGCAATACACAAGCAATTATCGTCAATAGGAATAGTACTCTCTCGGACTCGCGCAGGGCAATAAAACCCACCGGCACCAGCAATGCCAGAAATATTAATGTCAAAACACCAAACGCTTTTCCAAGCCGATCCTAATCTGTCAGCTGCTTTCATATTGTCTAGATAAAGAGTATAGGTACCAGAATCCCGCGGTTATAGATGAAGGCGATGCACTGCAGAGCGATTGGGAAGACGTGGAATTTGTGAGAAATGAAACCGGTGAGAAAGATGATTACCGAAGCTAGAATATAAACAATCAAGCGCATCTACTGTTTGTGCTAAGTGCTCAGGTGTGCTGGTAGTGATGGTGATGCTGCTGGCGATGCTGTTGACGACGCTGGCGGAAGTTTGCAGTGTTCAGTGCTCAATAATGACAACAATATAAAAGCAATAAAATGTAGTCCAGAAAATAAAATACAATAATAAACCAATTACTCAATTGTTGTGAATTGCTGCAATTGCTGTCAGAGTTAATGTGGTGAACAGACTGACGGAGGGAACAGATGTATAAACTTTCTACTGCAACGTGCTCGATGACTACACAATCAAGAGAAGCGACAATTCAACGTACACATAACTGTCTTAATTTAAAAAAATTCACTGATTAAATGGCAATAAATTTAACTAAACTAAAACATTTCCTGAAAACTGCTGAGAATATAGAGCATCTCGTACTCAGCAGATATCACCCTGAACGCTGCATAGCAATAAAACGATAATAAATCCAAACGCCTTACTATACGCCTACTCTCCAGTGTACTCCTTCTCCAGCGTACTCCTACTCTTCAACGTGTTTCTACTCTCCAGTCCAGATCATTAATCAATCAGGCAAGCACAGTGCAGTCAGATAGCAGGCAGCTAAACGAGCATCCTCTTCAAGCTCAGATACTCTGCATAAGAAAGCTCCGCTTTCGAAGACTGATATCTAACCAGTTTAATCCCCAAATCCGTCCATCGCTTCGATCCAGTATATCCCGCTTTACGAACAAGGCTGTCAAGAGTGTGCTCTTTCGAGTCAAAGTGCTCGGGTGGTACGTCTGGCAGATATGTTGCAGAATAGCGGTGGCCGGAGACGTAGAATGAGATTCGAAGACCATGGGTTCCGAAATCCCAGTCCAAGGGATTAGAAGCGTTTTCAAAGTCGGTCAAGAGAGAGACTCTGGATAAAAAATCAGCATCCTCCAGAGATGTAATGACAATAAGCTCACCCGCATTCCAAAGTAGGCAGCTCTCTCAAAGATACAGGGTTAAATCTGTTGTCATTAAGTGCCCTATACTTTTGTTACTATTGTATACTGATGATTTAGCTCTGTATCAGACCTACGCAATCAGCGCATAACTGGCGAGTCCCTTCTCAAGAGGTTGTGCCTCAAAGGTGCCAATACACCCTCTCAACCTCGTCCCGCTCTTTCCAACCGTATTCCACGTCACAAACAGCGGGAACGACTCAAACGAACTGAACGAAGGCGGAGGAGATTCTAAACTCGACGATGAGTCTGATCCGATCGCTTTCGTGAAGGTCGATAGTGAAACGGGCGATCTGCTCTCGAAATGGGCGACGAGAACATCAAAGCAAAATGCACACTGCCCTGCATCTGCCATTCTATCTCTAGATTCTAGTTCTATGCTGTATCTGTATGCTGATGCTGATGCTGTGCTGTATACAAGTGTGAATGGGATGAATTAGTTGGGAGATTAGATAAGATATGACTGTGATATGCCACTGTTGAGCCAGGGTCACGCACGCACACAGCCCACTCACAGAATATATAGAAATAATTTGGAAGAATCACGTTGTGAATCACCTCATCAGTTGCCCACAGACAAAAAAAGCATAAAGAGAAAAACATGACTAGCTCGAACAGAACAGACAATGATGCTGTACAAGCTGCAAAACACTCGACAGAATACAAAAAATTGCCACACATTATTGGAAAATTAGAATTAACGTATAATTTTTGGAATCATTAGCGTTCTCCGATTCACTACACCTTGATTCAAATCACTGACTATTCGTATTACTATTTAGTGTTACTAAATCAATAGCTAGAATCAATCGTCTGTGTAGAATACAGAGCACTCCGGCATCGTTCTCAGCACTCAAACCTGCATTACATAAGTCAACAGTAACTACTACACTACACACTTAGTAATTACACCGCCGAAACGCTCCAAAAACATTATTACCAGCAACAAAAGTGACTCAGACAGTCTTGAAACATAAAACTCAGCGCCGAAATTACTCGAACTGTAAAAGTTTTCCGAAACTTCCACGAACAATACGCAAAACAATGCTGCTTCAATCACTATTACTGCTGCTCTTTTGTAGTGGCTCTAATCTTCCTATCGTAAGCTACGATAAGATACGAGCATTCGTTTACAGCCAATTATTTAGTTAGAATAGTAGCAATAATAGTAATGATATAATAGAATAATAAAGCATTGAGCAAGAGCGCGCGACACGGATTTGCACCATTCTCACGTTACCGTGGCCTATCGCCATCCACCAATTTCTCATTTACTCTACTAACCTATTCTAGAAATCAGTCAATACTCTTCCTAACTATCGACGTTGCTTCCTAACTTTGCTGTCTGGGATCAGTCCACTTTGTTTGCTGTTGTCTTCTGATTCTACTGCTGTCTAAAGAATTGCTGATATGTCGATATATATATATCTGGGATCAGCCCACTTTGTTTGCTGTTGTCTTCTGATTCTGCTGTTGTCTAAAGAATTGCTGATATGTCGATATATATATAGAACTCGTCGGCCTTTACTGTTATTGTACGCATCTGCGCTTGAATTAAACACTTATCGTACTTTACCAGCAAACTATAAAAATAACTCATCTTCTGCTCCGTCTTCTGCTCTGTCTTCTGCTCTGTCTTCTGCTCTGTCTTCTGCTCTGTCTGTTCGCTGTGCTCAATATGGGTTTAACTCAGGAGCAAATCACTACAATCAAGGCAACCGTCCCTGTCCTCGAGGCCCACGGCCTTGCAGTTACGACCGCCTTCTACAAAACCATCATCACAGACAACCCAGGCCTCAACGCCATCTTCAACACAACAAATCAAGTTTTAGGAGTTCAGCAGAAAGCACTTGCCTCCGCTGTCTTTGCCTACGCGGTTCATATTGATGATTTAGGATCCTTGACGCCGGCTGTTGAGCAGATCGTAAACAAACATGCCTCGTTGTACGTGCAACCTGAACACTATCAAATTGTGGGAACATATCTCCTAGCTGCGCTGCAACAAGTCCTCGGTGACGCCTTCACGCCTACCATCCGCGACGCCTGGGCTGCCGCATACTTCCAGCTCGCAGACATCTTGATCGCAAAAGAAGGCGCTCTATACAAAAAATCTGACGGATGGACCGAGTGGCGTGATTTCACAATCGATAAAATTACACCGGAATCTGATGAAATCACCTCGTTCTATATTACACCACTCGATGGAAAACCACTTCCAAAGTTCCTCCCAGGACAGTACATTTCTGTTAAAGTCGAGGTTCCTGAGCTCAACTATCCTCAACCAAGACAATACTCTCTAAGTGACAAGTTCTCGCCAAATTACTACCGTATCAGCGTCAAGAAGGACCCGGGTTCTGAAGCAAATCATCCTGGGTATGTCTCTAACATCCTTCACAGCATGAAAGTCGGTGATGTTCTCCAAGTTTCGCATCCTCATGGTGTATTCACCCTCTTACCTGACTCTTCTCCAATCGTCTTGATTTCTGGAGGAGTTGGTCTGACTCCTCTCGTGTCGATGCTGAACTCGCTTGCCGATACATCTCGAAAAGTGCATTTCATTCACAGTTCTCGTACTGCTAAATCCCGCGCCTTTAAAGAGCATCTCACTTCGTTATCTTCAACATACCCGTCTTTGAAGGTCACACTCTTCAACACATCTCCCTCCGCCGACGAAAAAGAAGGCGAAGATTACAACGTGAAAGGAAAACTAGACCTTGCGACTCTAGACTCTGAAAATTTATTTCTTGATGATAAATCTACAGTTTACTACGTCTGTGGTCCAACGACTTTCATGACTGATATGGCTGACTCCTTAAAGGCACTTGGAGTTGGCAAGGGAAGAATTCATATGGAGTTATTTGGCACCGGAGGTGCTCCTTCATAGATCTCGCTCCTTGAGACAGTTTTTGGCTCCACTCATAAAAAATATATATTCAAAAACATATAAACAATGCTCGTCTCATCAGCCTCGCTCTGCATCCGCTCCCTCCCCTCGCCCAGCGCTTCGAAAATCAGTACCCATCTAAATCAGGCACCGCATTCTCAGCATATCGAATCCCTACTGCAAAATCAAAATCGTAAACTCCAGAACACGCCCATGTGGTCGCGAGAATATGTCGACGACTTGCCATATTAGTTGTGGAAATTTCTCAAACGAGAGAAAACGCAGCTGTAGACCTATAGTAGAAGTAGAACTGACATGACTGATAGACTCTCCTAAGATCTTGAAATGGATCATGATAATACGAGATCCAATAAACCCAGGTCCTAACCCAAGAATAGGACGTACTACAAAAAGATTAAAATATACATATCTTTTAAATTCCTAGCTCGATTAATAGAATTTCAGATATGTGCTAGTATAGTGTCATGTTTGCTAATTCGAAATTCAGACCTCGTAACTTCGTTTAGATAAGTTCGGCTTGGTTGCTACTGAAATGAATCACACAATGAGATACAGGCGCTGTGGTGTCCCATTCAGACCATGGCCATGGACCTTCCCACTTGCGAGAACTCTCATCTGGGATACGCTTCAGATATTTGTGAAGAGTCAGACCACCAATCGAACCGATGAAACGGCAATCTCTCTCTGTGCATTCGAGCATCACAGACTTTGAAGGCTCGTCGATATCTCCTAACGCAAACTGATCTATCATCAAAGAAATAAACACAGTTTTACTCTGAGCACTAATATCACGCCAAAGTCCCCGCCCAATCCTCAAGAAGCCGCACCAACGCAGAGGTATCTGCCAACTAATGGCCTATCTTGGCTATAAGAGTGAACGCACCACACGCCAACTCCGTTATCTGTATCGATAGTGCTGGTTGAGAGGAACGAGAGAGAGCACGGGCGAGAGGCGTAGATGACAAATGATCAGTCAAAGGACCACACACGAGGACGAGAGAATGTATAAAGAGAATCAAGAGTTGCAGTACTAAAGGCATGGATGAATTCCACTCCTGAATCATTACGAACTGCACGTAAACGCGTCCATATCTTGCATATGAGGTTCAAATGTATTCAAGTCCACTTCCTCAACAGTACCATCAAGAGGCGAATAGATCTAATATGTCCGCACCATTGCGGAACCTCTGCAGAACAGCCCGCAACGCCCGTCAAGGATGTTCAATCGCACTCGTTAGGACTACAGGACTCTCGAAACCCAGACAGCGGAGGTTGGCGCAAAGGATACAGCGGTTTCGTCAGGCAGAGAAAGAGGAATCACAGTCTCCGTGGTGTCGTGAAAATAAGTCGTTCAGAAGAAATTATAAACTGACATTTCTAGAGTTTTATTGATACTAGAAATAGATGAGCGATGGTAAATAGACAGAATCAGCTATCGTCAATGCTAGAGTGAGCCACAGAATTCCACACAGTAACTTAACACAATGACAATAAACAATTCAGTAAAATATTCAATAATAATACAGTAACAACACAACCAACAACAGCAAGGGAAAAAATTAGATCGAGAGGTTACTGATAAAATAAGGTTTAAACCTTTGATCGCGTCATCGCCAACCTTTTTGTCTCTTTTTTGCTGATGCCATTCCTCGTATTGTCTCTATTTTCAAGCAGAAATATCACGGTATTGAAAGACAATTGACTTACCAACAAAGGAGATTGTAAACACTGGAAATGGCTGATTCGACGGATTCCTCGTTGTCGAGAAAAGTCAAGGATACTGTGCGCGTGCTTATCTTTATCTTTGTTTACTGTTTGCTGTTACTGACTCTAATAGACCGCGGGCTTCGTTGGCGGTGCTGTTCAGGTTCTTATCGGTGTGTTGTTCTATTTCCAAAGTAGTAAATAGTGCTAACGAAGCAGGCCAACCGTTTGATCTCGTCAAAGTACGTCTTCAAACAGGACAGTTCTCATCTCCCCTCGAAGCATTCAGAAAGACACTCGCGTCAGAAGGCCCGCTTGCATTCTACAAAGGCACACTATCACCACTGTTTGGCGTTGGGGTCTGCGTCTCAGTTCAGTTCTACGCCTTCCACGAAGCCCGCCGATACATTCTCGCGTCCTCAAACTCCACCCAGCTTTCTCTTCCACAGTTCTACCTCGCCGGAGCAGTCGCTGGTATCGCAAACAGTCCCATCACAGGCCCCGTCGAACAGATCAGAATCCTTCTGCAAACCCAGCGACACGAAAACAAACTGTACAATGGCCCCTCAGACGCAGTCCGCAAGATCTACGCCCAGGAAGGCCTTCGCGGCATCTTTCGCGGTCAATACGTCACTCTCCTTCGTGAAGCTCACGCGTACGGTCTCTGGTTTCTCACTTTCGAGTACTTGATGCAGAAACTTCAGAAAAAGGGCACAGTAAAGCGTGACGATATTCCTGCCTGGAAAGTAGCTGGCTGCGGTGCTTTGGCTGGTGAAGTCTTCTGGCTGGGTTCCTACCCTATTGACGTTATCAAGAGTCAAGTCCAGAGCGATGGCTTTGGAAAGGACAAACTGTACAAGAGTGCACTTGACGCTGCAAAGAAGACTTTCAAGAGCGGTGGAATCACCAGTTTCTGGAGAGGATTAGTGCCTACTCTGCTACGCGCAACTCCCTGCAGCGCAGGCACATTCATGAGTGTAGAAATGACAATGAGATTACTCGGATAATATGAATATTAGCGTATTTATAATCTATTGATGCAATTAACATGAAATGAAATGAACCCAAACGCCATATGTCTAATGACACACCAACCCAAACATGCAAAATAACAAACGTAATCATCATCCAACCCAGTGTCATAATAACTTGTAACTAAACCATGAAAGACTCGCCGCATCCACACTCTCCTTTGATATTAGGATTGTGGAACACAAACCGGTTGCTCAGCTTGTCATCAACCCAGTCCATCTCGGAGCCGATGATGCTGAACAATGCCTTCGAGTCAATCAAAACCTTCACGCCATCCTGCACAACCTCCTCGTCAAACTTGCCCGGCTTGTCGACGTACTCGAGATGGTATTGCAATCCAGAGCAGCCTCGGTTGCGAACACCGACGCGGAGAAGCTGAGGCGATGGCTGGTCGAGAAGGGCTTTGACATGAGCGACAGCGTTGGGAGTCATGGTCATGGCGGCTTTCCGAGGCTTAAATTTGCGGTACGTCTTTGTGGCAGAAGCAGCAGAAACGGGAGCAACAGCAGTCGGAGCAGAAGCAGCCGGAGCAGGATCAACCTTCTCAACTGATGGAATGTGCTTCTTGGAAAGGTCCAAGGCCTTTGCGAGAACGTCCTTCGAAGGCGGAGTCTCGGAATCAAAGATCGAGTTGAGGAACTCCGACTCGGGCAATTGCGCATTCAGAGTGTGTCGTCGCCACATTGGAACAGGTGCAGCAGAACCCTTCTTAGCCTTCGACAGCGCTGGATCAAAGTGGTGAACCGGGTTGACTGTTGGCTGAGTCTGGAGGAAGCGTCGGAATGACGAGCGGCCGAGCGGAACAGCGCAGTGGCGCGCAGATGCGATTGAGAGTGACATTGTGTGATTGCTATACTTGTATAGTATGTGAATATCAGAGTACTTTAGGAGTAGCAAAGAGATACGGAAGCAGTGAATAGGGAGTGGTAAAGAGGAAGAGAGCGGTGAGGAAGATCACTGAAGCGGAGAGGCCCAAATAAAGCGAAGCCTGGCCACTGCTCATGGCCAGGGCAGGGGCTGTGGTTTGGCCAATAAAAATTAAGGTAATGTAATATGCACATAATGTTTGTGCAGTTACGAAGGTTATGCATAAATGTGCTGTGTTTGTGCTGTACTTACATAATACTGCCTTAATTAGAGCTTGTTTCATTCGTTGACTGTGCAGTGCAGCTCAAACTTGCTCACTCAGTGGCTTGCAAAGCAGAGCCTGAGAGTGCCACAATTGTCAGCAAATATTGTAATCAACTCAATTTACCTTGTTTCAATTATTATATCAATTCTGCCAATTATATTTCTATATATATATTTTTTACTGTCTAATAGTACATTATTACGTATTCGCAAATATTAGTAAAATATTACATAATATAATATTATATAATTCCAGTAGGCTCATAACCTGCTCACCAATTCATACACAGGCACAGGATCATAGCAAGAGGATTCTACTTGAAAACACCACCCCAAAACCGCGATTCTGTTCGCTGCTCAAACTTTGGCGTCTCAAACTGTTCAAACAGCTGCTTCGACAGCGCAATCCTCCTTGCTTCATACTCCTTTTTCTCCTCATCATCTTCCTCTTCTGCTTCTCTAAAATCAGCTTTAGTGTCCTCCACATCAACCAGCTTCACATCTTTATCAGAGCCCGCTACTGTACCATCGCAGTCCTTCACAATCTCTATTATCTCCTCCACTCGCTTCTGCACGGTCTCATTTACGCTCTTCCCCACCGCTCTGTACACTCCAGCAGCATTAGCAGGCCGTGATCGAACAATATTGAATATCGTCCGGTTCGATAGAATATACTGAACTCCATCGTCCTGCTCACGTGCTACCGTATCTCGCCACTTTGTAAGAGCCTTTAGTAATGCCAGATCTTCATTCTTGTAAATATGAAACCGCTCGCTGATTCCAAACCAGCCACCTGCTCCAATACCAGTCTCGTTACTGTACACCGGCCGCGTGTAATATCGCACACTCTCGCCTCGAGATGCAGAAAGCACTCCTTCAAGCTTATTCTCCGCCACCAGCTTATTCCGCATTTTGTCAAATATATTCAGCAGGAAATGAGTGTCACACCGCGCATACAACGCCATATCCTCAGTCAACGGCCGGATCCGCCAGTCTGCTAGTTGATATTCCTTAGACGCCACAAATCCGCAGTAATGATCCAGTAAAAATGCAAGTGATTTTCCTTGCAAATCTAAAGCCTTTGCAGCGTGAAATGTGTCAAACAGACACACGACGTACAGCCCCAAATCCCGCTGAAGCCACATGATATCCATAAACGATCCGTGAAACACTTTAACAATCTTAGGATCTGTAAACACTTGATTCAAAATCTGTAATTCAGATCTTAACTTTAGCGTATCAATAAGAAAATCATGAGATCGCGTGCTAATCTGCATCAAACACACTAATCCAATATAAGATCGAAAATCATGATGCTCAAGATCAACCGCAATAGCATCCTCGTGCTTCAACTCCTTCAACATACTCTTCAGGCTTTTCATATCGTCAACCCAAATAGGCTTTGTAGTATCAAGCGGCATAGACTCAATCGCTTTCGAAATCTTCAATAACCTCTTTGGAAATTTGGCACCCATAATCTCCTTCTCATACGGATTCTTGTAATACGGCATCGCCCCTTCCTCAGGATACTCAATCTGTAAAGACTCAGCCAGCGGCACCGTCGCATTCGGTTTAGACGTCAACAGTGGTTTAAACGGAGTCGTCGCAAAATTATCAGGTTTAATCTTGAATTGTAACTGTGGTTTGTCAATATCGGCGTGCATGATTGACGAGTTTAGCGATGCTCTGTTGCGCTGTGTTTTTTGCGATTGCGATGCTGGTGCTGTAGCTGAAATTTGCAGATTCGACGTCTTGTTGTTTAATGCCATATCAAGATATGTGTCCTGTACGCTGTCAGCAAAAATCACACCCAATTCATCAAATACATACAGCCTTCTCAAACAAAAGATCATTGATATCTTCAATCTCCTTCCACCGTATCGTAAAATCATCAACATCCGCAAACTCCTCTGGTCTCCCAACATCAGCTGCTTCAAGCAACTTATTAGCGATCCCAACCAACCTCATCGAGCTTTTTTCTAACTTTTCTTCGAGACTCGGATCTTCCATTTTATGATATCCCAGATCTTTGCCTGAAAGCCTAGATGCTTCTTGCACCATTTTCAGCACCGCCGAGAGGATATTCGAATTCTGCGTAGCAAAATCCATATCTAGTCCCTGCGATATTTTCTCTATTTCTTTTGGATCTTCACAGTCTGTTCTTTCTTTGTCTCGTTAAATCAGATCGTGACAAAAAATCGTAAGAATGATAATCAAAGCAAAAAAAACTCCCAACCATTTAAACTTTGTTTCTCACCCCGAATAAACCAACTTCCTCACTCATCCGTCATCATCATCTCTGCATCTAGAGTGTTTACAAACACAGAACAAAACGAAAAATATCACAAAATAAAAGCACCTCAGTGTTCAATAGTTCATGGGAAATCTGATGTCGGCAAGTTTTGCTCCAGAGTGCAACGAGGTGAAGACGAAGTACGACAACTGCTTCAACGAATGGTATAGCGAAAGTACGTCTTTTTATTTTCGTATCTTAAGGCTGCTGCTGATTATTTATATAGAATTCTTAAAAGGAAAAGGAGTACGTTATTACCAAAATTACTCAAAGAAGAAATACTGACGCTACTCAGGCTATGAACCCATGCGAACAACTCTACGAAGATTACAAGGCATGCCTCGGCGTACGTCTCCTCCTCCTGTCATTATATTCATGCAAGACTAATTGAAAAAAACAGAAAGCACTCACGGCTCGAGGAATCAAGAATATGCTCGATAAAGCGCGTGAGGAAGCACCGTTTGAAGTCGGTGGAAGAACACCGGATGAAATTACCGAAGAACAAACCAAAAAATAGTTCCTTCTTTCTCCATACAGATCAGAAAAGATGCATGAATACAGATTGAATGACCTTTTGTAATTCACTAATACTGTAGGTTGCAAACTTCCTTGTACATAATAATTGTAATATACGAATCCTCTTTCACTTACCTCATTGAGAAATAATATTTAACATAATATTTAAATAATCACAAAACAATATCAACAGCACGATGCATCTCTTTTTCAGTAATACACTACTTTCTCTTACATATCAAACATCGACTCCAACAACCTTCGCCATCTCCTGCACCGCTACCATACTCTCAAATCCTAAACTATCCGTATCAACCATAGGAAGACTAGCCTGTAGTCTCTGAATCGAATCTTGCAAACTAATATCCTGCGTCGGAATTCCCCGAATCGATCCAGGCCACCATGACTCAATCTTCTCCACGTCAGACAATTCCTCGGCAAAATCGTACGATCCGAAATGGGACTTCAAAAGAACAATGTAATCAAGATAAATCTGACCACCAACATTCCATCCTGGAATCTCGCTGACATCTTCAAACCTGCTAATCAAAGAAAGCAGATCCTCAACATCTTCCGAAATAACAGACTTTGGTCCAACCGTTTGCACAATCACAGAATGCGCTTGCGCCCATTCTGCAGCATCAAGCAAATATCGCGTCTCTTGCACAGCTTTGCCTGCGTTGTGAGCATGAAGTGCCTATACATCTATTAGCAAGTCACTGAACAAGAACTATAAATAACACATACCTTGGCGGTCAAAAGCATCTTCATCGGAAGTCTGAGCGTATTCACCAAATATCCTTCCGTCTCGGCATTCAAATCCTCAACATGTCGATTCAACAAATCCTGAACGGCAGTCTTACAGATGGCGAAATCATCAACATGAAGCAATACGAAAATAGCTTGCATCCATTCGCCGCAACTTTCAAGCTGAAATGCAAAATCAACGCTCAATTTATCGCCGCCAATCAAACTTGTTTCGCTCGTCGGGCGAATCGACTTGACCCGTGCAAGAATATTATAAAGCTGCCACGAAGTCGACAAATCAAGCACAGCATCTTCTGTCTCTGAAATCACAGCAGACTCAACAGAATATGACTTATCAGTATACAATTTCAACAACTCAAAAAGTACATCCTTCGTTGAACCTGAATTTGGAGAAGCTACCTCAGAAATAGAGCTAAAAGCAGTCTCGTATACTTCCACCGCCTTCTCAATACTATCCTCTTCAAAAATTTCGTACCACAGCCGAAGACCAAACGCTCGCTGCCAGTTCAACCCTTTGGAAATACAAAACTGTGGCGCATTATCTTCAGCAAACTCGCCTCCTACAGAGGAAGAAGAGTTGCACGTATTTCCCGACATCAACTCGTAAACCTTACGGATCGAGGCCGGAATATGCGGAAGTACTTGTCTCATCGACCAGTCATTGATCTGATTCGTGATATCCCGACGGAAATCAACATCGCCGCCAATCAACGCAATCAAAGTAGCAAGATGCAAATTAGATTGCTTGATGGCCTCGAGACATGCTTGCTCAACCTGATGACCTGAGAGAAGCACAAAAACTGCCTCTTCCTGCGGTAAACTTTGCAAGTCACTGGACACATCATTTCGAACCAACATTTCTAAGAAATCAGACAACTCTGACTTGCGAATTAATTCTGCTGCAACCTTCTGATCAGCAGCAGGATTAACAAGCGGTGGCCCCATAGCAATATCATCAAACAAGATACTCGCTAACTTCCACACATTCTTCGCTGTCATGTCTGAACCGATCGATTGATTGTAGAAATCGTACACTTCGCCAAACGTTAATGATGTTCTGGGACGAAACAAAGGCAGTGCAGCTTCTCGAAACGTCACAACTGAATTGTTGAAATGGATTCGCAGAAAATCAAATCCAGAAGCAGGAACCGAGACATCGAGCAATATCCGCGGTACCATCTCTCTTCCAGACAACGCGAAGAGCACTTGACCAGCTTTGGCTTCGGCTGCTTCAGCCTCCGCTAACTTTGCTTGAGCTTCCGATTCCGATGCTTTCTCAAACTATGAAAAGTCAGCCTAATTCTTAAAGAGATGAGCGAATACTTACAAATCGATCACCGAAAATAGCAGAATCAAGATCAGCAAAAGAAAACTTAAAATCCTGAAGACGAGTGGACGCCTTAGTATCTTCTAACCATGCAAACCGAATATTCTCAGCTTCATTCCACAAACTTGAAGGTCGCTCGGCAATCTTAAGCTGCTCAACCCAGTCGCGACCAACCGCAACATCAACTGGCTTGATCATTTCATCGTCTAGATCATAGTCTTCGTCATATTCCTCAGGTCCTATGACTGAACCATCTTCGGGGACACCCTCCTGCTCATCGTTCTGATGAGTGTCTTCCTTGTCTTCATCCGAGATAATCTCCTCTTCGTCGTGATATGCACGAGTCTCAGGCTCGACAATCTGTGGATTAGTCTTGAAGGTGCCCCCCTGGGCTAAAAAAGGTTGCGTCTGGTTAGAAGTACCCATTCCCCATCCACCAGGCAATCTCGCGACGCTGGGAGACACGTCAAATTCAGCAGGAGATGGCATTGCCATATCAGCTTCGATCTTTTGCGGAGTAAAAAAAGAAGCATCGGTCTTCATAGGAGAATATCCAAAAACATCTGGCAGAACCGCGGGATGCTGAAAGGAAGGCTGCGCCTGAGGCTCAGGGAATGACAGCTGGACATTGACCTTAATAGGCTCTGTAGTCTCGTCATACTCGTCATCACTATCATCCAACAAACCCCACACACTAAAGTGCTCAACACTGAACACCCAAGTTCCCTTGTCAGCCATGTAAGTCAAAAACTTGGTTCCAGGCATCGACTTCAAACGATGGAGATGACGGGCCATAGCCGGGTGGTCAGGATCAAGAATGGGCTTCTTGGTGTCTTTTGTACTCGGCCAGCAATGCTCCAAAGTAATTGTACCAGGAACATTCAAACCCTTGCCATTCTCGGGCTTGTTGTGATCATCAGGATAAACAGTGCAAACCTTAGGAGCAAAAATTACGTATTGCCCAGGAATCTGCTCGGGATGAGCAAAGGTCGAGAGATCAACAGGGATGTTGAACAGCACCTCTCCAAATCCTCTCCGTCCGACTTGGAAATCCTCAACGTGTGAAAGCTCCTTCAAGCTCATCTTACGCAAAGCAGATCTGCTTGGATAACTCCAGTAGCCATCGCTGTCATAAGCTGGACTATCGTACTCCGCAGTAATTGCTAAAGGCTGGGTGGGAGTTGCCTTTTCAACTGGAGCGCTCACATTTGGCGTAGCCGGAGTAGATTTCTCGACAACCGAAGGCGCAGAAACAGCCTTCGCAAAAAGCGTAGACGAAGCGGAAGACACCTCTTTCATCTCTGAAACACCATTGTCTTTGACAGACTCCTTTGGCATCTTCGACGGCGTATCGCTGTACCTTGCAAGATCGCCACCTCCTGTCAACAAGTCTGACTCAGTCACACGTTTATCGATAACAAGCTTTCTGATGTCATTGCGAGGACTAAATGTGTCAGACGATAAAATAGCCTTATCAGCAAGACCATCAAATAGCAAACTCTTGGTCATCGCAGGACCCGAAGAGCTAGAGCCTGAAGAGCTGCTTCCAGACAATGCGCGCGTAATAGCAGACTTAAATTGTGGACTAGAGACCAGACGTGGCGAAAGCTTGTATGTTGGAAGCAAAGCAGGCTTCTTCTTCTGAGCACCATTAGAAATTGGTGTCGCAATCGGCCCAGGTGAGTTCTGGTTTTGGCCTGCAGAAGCGAAAAGTGGGTTTGATCCGAAGGGATTTTGATCAATCGAAGCCTGCAGAGGGTTCTGCTGTTGCGCTCCCATCAAACCGGTCTGAGACCCCCCGAAGATGGAGTTACCTGGCTGCTGACCAGCGTTACCAAACATCGAAGTGGCAGCTGGCGCGCCAAATCCTGTTGCACCCGAAGCAGCGCCTCCGCCAAACAAGGAGCCAGACTGCTGAGGCTGAGTGTTCGAAAATAGACCTCCAGTCTGCGGCTTTGCACCTAACAAACCCGTCGACTGCTGAGCGTTGTTTCCAGCGCCAAATAATCCACCAGATGTATTGGCAGTGCTATTGAATAACGATGTACCAGCGGGCTGCGCGGTAGTGGTGCTGCCGCCAAACAGTCCACCTGTTTGCGGTTGTTGCTGGTTAGGCTGAGTTTGGCCAAACGCAAACGCAGGTTTCTGCTGCGTGTTCTGATTCTGGCCAAACATAGAGGGAGCAGCAGTGGTGGTGTTAGTGGCACCAAAAGTAGTACTTCCAAAACCTCCAAATGCTGGCTTAGATTGGTTGTTGGCGGTGTTGTTTGCAGCTGCACCAAAACCACCAAATCCAGCAGGCTGAGTAGTAGCAGTGTTGTTAGTGGCCGCACCAAAGCCACCAAAAGTGGAAGGAGCAGTGGTATTCGTCTGCCCAAATCCAGTATTGGTATTTGTGCTTCCAAATAGACCTCCACCTGTGGTGTTATTAGTGTTCGCAGGGGCACCAAATGCTGTCGTAGTGGTACCACCAAAAGCGGGCGCAGTGCTAGTAGTGTTGCTTGCGCCAAAACCTCCAAAACCGCCCGTTGTACCGGTACCGAATGTAGGTTTTGCCTGGTTGTTGCTGGCACCAAATCCTCCAAACGCAGATGTTGTAGTGTTTGTTTGACCAAAGGCAGGTGCTGCTGTGGTAGTATTTGCAGCGCCAAATGCCCCAGTACTGCCGCTGCCAAATAAACTACCGCCGGTTGCGGCTGTATTTGTGTTGGTTGATCCAAATAGACCGCCCGTTGCTGGCTTCTGACCAAATATACCACCGGAGGCGGTATTGTTGCTGTTATTCGCACCAAAGGGGCTAGAAGACCCAAAAGCCCCAGTAGTATTATTGGTGCTACCAAACATTCCTGTGCTCGGAGAGTTGTTGGCAGGCTGACCGAAAGTAGTATTGGTTTGACCAAACGATCCCGAACCAAATCCTGTGGGCTTTCCAAACGCACCAGCGCCAGTGTTGTTTCCGTAACGTCTACCCTGAGCATAATCCTGCTCACGAAGTTCCTCAAAAGAATACATTTGATATGCAGGCATGCAAGAGATACTTTGATAGATGCTAGTCACATTGGAAGCGGGCTCCTTCTCCTTCAGAGGTTCAAATGAAGTAGCAGCGGTACCCTGATTAGTAGCATTGTTGGCAGCTCCAAATCCTCCACCAAATCCGGTGGCGGGTGAAGTAGTGGATGTTGAGCCAAATCCACCGAACGTAGTTGCAGGCTTTGCAGGGGTCGATCCAAACAGACTAGAGCCACCAGCGGGCGCGTTGTTCTGACCAAAAGGGCTGGTGGTGTTGTTGGTCGAGCCAAAGGCGCCACTAGTACCACCGAATGGCGAAGTAGTGTTGGTAGTATTGTTTTGAGTGGATCCGAAGAGACTGCCACCAGTGTTTGCGGTGTTTGTTCCAAATCCAGTGGACGAGGCGCCGAACGTGGGACGAGCAGCAGCAGCAGTGTTTCCAAATCCAGCTATGAGATAGTTAGTAAACTGATCAACAGTAAGCACTGTTATTGATATAGCATACAGAATCCAGATTGCTGATTGTTGTTATTCTGTCCGAACATTCCACTGTTCGTAGGAGTGGTGTTTGATCCAAACGCATTCGATTGTCCAAAGGCTATTTCAAGAACGATTTAATCAACATGATCAAACAAAAAAAGAATCAGATTCAAAGCATACCTGGAGTAGTGTTTGATCCGAATGCCGGAGTAGGAGTCGATGCGTTGTTGCTTCCAAACAAAGACGATTGTTGATTTGTATTGTTATTGCTGTTGTTGAAGCCGCCAAACGCGGATCCAGTTCCGCCGGACTGACCAAACATTGCCGATAAAATGCCTGAAGTTGTCCAACAGAAACTTATTCAACAAATATTAGGGATTCGATGCTGAAGAAGTCGAAGTTCACGCAGCCCAAGACAACGAAGATCAGAAAAACTCGTTCGAGCAGTTACGCGCTTTGCTGTGTGAGTGTTAGCGTACCAGGTCAAGGGTGTTGTACGTTCAAGAGACGTGTGTGCTCGAACAGACGGCGCAAATGTGATTAAGTTGTCGCGTTTACGTCACAGGAACTGCTGTTACTATCGCTATCTAGTTAAAGCTTTAAGTGTGCATATACTTACTGCACAATTGTGTAGCGCGTTTAAACTTTAAAATTACTTTAGAGACGCGTCGCAGGGCGCTTAGTGCTCCCCCGTCTTCAGCCATCGTGTCCATCAACAATACCAGCTTGAAGTCCCTGCTCCGCGCCTACTTTGTATTGCAGCCAATACTGAATAACAAGATCAGAGGACATGTCTACAACCTGGAAGCGATCTGGCTCCTCGCGACCGTCCAATACTCACTACGCGTCTAGTTCCAGTCGCGGTAGATCGCAGTACTCATCCAGATCACGAGATGGGTTCAACAGCAGAAATGGAAGCTCCAACACAAATGACCGGTCAAGTCAATCATATGTGAGCCAGTCAGCTCTACCAATCGATGCTACTTCTACAATGGAAGCAGTCGATGCTTTGAAGCTGGCTGCTGAAATCGACCGCGAAATGGGATTTGATCTTTATGATGTAGGCCCGCCTAAAGTAGGATGGCTCATCAACATGCACAGTGTACGTACATTTCTTTAGTGACATTATCATATTCTAATGTTTCATAGTCCTCCGTGATGGAAGGCGAAAACCGAGACGGAATTGCTGCAGTCGACTACTATTTCCTGGGTGAAGATGGCGAAAACTTCAAAGCTTCTATGAAATTTAACCCGTATCTGCTGATCGGCTGCAAGGTAGGAATATTTGTTAATACTGTCACTAGTTGCTAACTATCATAGACTGGCCGTGAAACAGAAGTTGAGGAGTACATCCGTCGAAAATACGAAGGTCTGGTCAAAACGACAACCCGGCTTCAAAAAGAGGATCTTGATATCGTATGTGACGATATTGTATGATAAGTTGTACAAAGCTAATGAGCCTACAGCCAAATCATATTGTGGGATATAGACGGACTTTTATAAAAGTTATTTTTGCCAACGTCAGAAATCTTCTTGGTGTTCGCCGTGAACTTCTGCCACTCGCAGAGAAGAACAAGAAGATGCTGGACGCTATGGATGTTTACGCGGACACAATGACGTATGTATCTTTACTATTTGTGTCCTGAATTTTGCTAACCCTAGCAGTGATGGCTTCGAACTTGACAATGAGTTTACTGAGCTCTCAACCCAAAATAAGTCCTCAAAAGAAGTTGAAGTCACAGACTTTATCACAGATGTCAGAGAGTACGATGTTCCATACCATGTTAGAACTGCTATTGACAAAGGTACTATTAATTTATATTTTTACCTCAAATTCCTTTCTGACCAGAATCTAGATATTCGCATTGGAAAATGGTACACTGTTGAAGCTGTTCACGGCGATGTCACAATCACTGAAATGCCGGAACGTCTCACTCGTCCTGATCCAGTTGTTTTGGCTTTTGATATTGAAACTACCAAGTTGCCACTTAAGTTTCCAGATGTCCAAATTGACAAAATCATGATGATTTCTTACATGATTGATGGAGAGGTATTTATTTCTGTTAATGCTTCAATAAACCGCACTGACTCGTAACAGGGATATCTCATAACAAACCGTGAAATTGTGTCTGAGGATATTGAGGACTTCGAGTACACGCCAAAGCCAGAATACGAGGGTATATTTACTATTTTCAACGAGAAGGATGAGAAGGCTCTAATAGCCCGCTTCTTCGAACACGTTAAAGAGGCTAAGCCTACCGTTATTGTCACCTATAACGGTGACTTCTTTGATTGGCCATTTGTTGAGGGCCGCGCAAAGGTACACGGCATCGACATGTACAGAGAAATCGGCTTCCAGAAAGATAGCGAGGACGAATACAAGTCATCATACTGCTGCCACATGGACGCTTTCCGATGGGTGAAGCGAGATTCATATCTTCCCCAAGGAAGTCAAGGTCTCAAAGCAGTAACAACTGCTAAAATGGGATATGATCCGAAAGAACTTGACCCAGAGTTGATGACTAGGTAAGAGTGTGCTCATGTATTAACGAATTTTACTGACAAGTTATAGATATGCTTCCGAGCACCCTCAAATTCTATCAGAGTATTCGGTTTCAGATGCTGTCGCGACCTACTATCTATACATGAAATATGTACATCCATTTATCTTCTCTCTGTGTAACATCATTCCTCTCAATCCGGACGAGGTGCTGCGAAAGGGAACTGGAACCCTGTGTGAGATGTTGCTCATGGTGCGTGAACTCAATTCAATAAGCAGTCCGACTACTAACATTTGCCAGGTCCAAGCCTACCAAGGCAATATCGTCCTTCCCAACAAGCACAAAGAAGCCGAAGAGAGATTCTACGATGGGCATTTGCTTGAGAGTGAGACATATGTTGGAGGTCACGTTGAAAGTTTAGAGGCCGGAGTCTTCAGAAGCGATATTCCTACTAATTTCGACGTTGATCCATCAACAATTGATAAAGTGAGTTCTGAAAATACAAGGTGGACGGACAACCGCTAATCGTATCTGCAGCTGCTGAGTGAGCTAGATGACGCGCTGAAATTTACCATTGAAGTTGAATCCAGCAAGAAACTGGAAGACGTAACCAACTATAATGAGGTAAGATTGCCTAAATCAAATACCGTAAGACCAATGCTAACTGTATACAGATTCGAGAACAAATTGCCAGCAAACTTCAGGATCTGAAAGAGAACCACAAACGCAAGGAGTGTCCTTTAATTTACCATTTGGATGTGTCTTCTATGTACCCAAACATCATGATCACCAATCGACTACAGCCTGATTCTATGATTACTGAAGCTGATTGTGCCACTTGCGACTTCAACAGACCTGGAAAAACCTGTGACAGAAGACTGCCATGGTCATGGAGAGGAGAGTACTTTCCCGCAAAAAAAGACGATTACAACATGATCAAGAAAACTCTACAAAGCGAGACATTTCCCCCGCGTTATCCCAGTCAGCCTCCAAGAGCTTTCAGCGACCTGCCAATGTCAGAGCAGAATACTTTGATCAAAAAGCGTCTCTCTGATTATTCTCGCAAAGTCTATCACAAGATCAAGGAGACGAAAACCATTGAGCGAGAAGCTATCATTTGTCAGCGCGAAAATCCTTTCTATGCCGATACAGTGCGCGATTTCCGAGATCGCCGTTATGAATACAAAAACAAACAAAAGCTTTGGAAACGCAACTTGGAAGAAGTTAAGAGAGGTGACACATTTGCTCGCGAAGAAGCTAAGAAAATGGTTATTCTCTACGATTCGCTTCAGCTAGCGCATAAGGTCATTCTTAACTCTTTTTATGGTTATGTAATGCGCAAAGGATCTCGCTGGTACTCCATGGAGATGGCTGGCGTTACTTGTCTCACGGGAGCAACTATCATTCAGATGGCTCGCGCACTTGTGGAAAAGATAGGCCGTCCTCTTGAACTTGATACCGATGGTATTTGGTGTATTTTGCCAAAATCGTTTCCAGAGAATTTCTCATTTAAGCTGAAAGACGGCAAAATGGTCTTCATGTCTTATCCATGTGCTATGCTTAATCATCTTGTTCACGACAGATTCACAAACAATCAGTATCAAACGCTTGTAGATGCAGATAAATTCAAGTACGAAGTCAAAAGCGAGAATAGCATCTTCTTCGAGGTTGATGGCCCGTATCGTGCAATGATTCTTCCTACATCAAAGGAAGAAGACAAAAATCTCAAAAAGCGCTATGCAGTTTTCAATAATGATGGATCTCTCGCTGAGCTTAAGGGATTTGAAGTTAAGCGTCGTGGTGAATTGCGTCTTATCAAAATCTTTCAGTCGCAGATTTTTAAGGTGTTCTTGGATGGCAACTCTCTTGAAGAGTGCTATGCTAGTGTCGCTAAAGTTTCTGACCGATGGCTTGATGTTCTTGACTCAAAAGGTATCACACTGGCAGACGACGAATTGATTGACCTTATTTGCGAGAACAGAAGTATGTCTCGCTCACTTGAGGATTATGGAACTCAAAAGTCTACCTCTATCTCAACTGCGAGACGACTTGCTGAGTTTTTAGGCGATCAGATGGTGAAAGATAAAGGTCTTAACTGCAAGTACATTATTTCAGACAGACCCAGATCTGCGCCTGTCACAGAGCGTGCAATTCCCGTTGCAATTTTTTCAGCAGAGCAAAGCATCAAAAGCCATTTCTTGCGTCGCTGGCTGAAAGATACTTCGCTCAATGATTTTGATCCGCGAAATCTTATTGACTGGGAGTACTATCGTGAGCGTCTTGCATCTGTAATTCAGAAGATTATTACCATTCCGGCAGCCTTGCAAAAGGTGCAAAATCCTGTCCCGCGTGTAAGACATCCGGACTGGCTCTATAAGCGACTTCAGCGTCTTGAAGGAGGAAGGCAGTCATCTCTGGACGCTTTTAAGATGAAGCCTCTCGAAGACGTGACCAACACGGTCAAAGCGATTGGTGATCTAGAAGATATAGGATCATCTGGCCACGCAACGGTTGCGATTTCTAAAGTACGTGGTTCGCTAGCTAAAGTCACGACGAAGCGCAAACAACAGCAAGCAAACAATAATGTGGAAGATATGGACGCATTATTTGCCTCTCTACCACTAGTACAGCCTGACATGAGCGAAGATTACGAAGCGTGGCTAGCCTACATGAAGAAAAAATGGAAGATTCAACGCCAGGCACGACAGCGTCGGAAGCATTTATTCGGTAATAGTTTAGTCTCAAATCGTGCAAATGCCAACGAAGTTTCCAGTTTTTTGAAGAACCAGGCTGAGACGCGATATGGTAAAGAATGGCACATCTTGCAGATCGTGGAGTCGGAAGTTCCAGGAGAATTGAAGTCTTGGGTGATGATTGCCGGTCGTATCCAGTGCATCACATTGAAAGTGAACCGCAAGGTGTACGTTGACTTTAAAAATGACGATTATCCCGATCTTCAAGTCAGCGACTTTACCATTGAGAAAGTCAACCACACTCTACCCAACGGAAACAACTCCTCTCGCTTGTTCCGATTGACTATGCGAGAAGATTTTTACAATGCTGAGGTACGGAAGCCGAACAGTATATTTACACACCGCAGCGTATCAGGTGTCTACGAGGGCAGCGTTGATGGTGTTACTCGTGTTGTGCTTGATGTGGGCAACTCTTGCCAGATTGACATGACGAAGAAGGGAATTCTTGGAAAGGGTCTTGAATCTGGATTTGATGTTAGTTCCATGATCAAATGTGCTACAAGCCCTGATTATCTCAAACATATTTCGATGAGAATCATATTTATGTATCATATGGTTTCTGGAGATCGACAAGTGTATGCCATATTTTCCTCATTTGACGAACGAGCTGATGTCTTCATTTATGAGCCGTCTTATCGTCAGCAGCAGCAGTTCCCGAACATGGAAAGCGTGTATCAGAGTCAATATGAACAGATGAAGTTGCGAAATCAACTTGACAATCAAACCTTCAAAATACAGGAATCATTCAAGTTTAATGTCGACCAAAGCTCTAGCTTGAAGCGCACCAAACGGGCTGTTTCAGCACGTCTTGTTAAACTCTACTCTGACAGTGGAAATCAAGCATTACTGGCTCTAATGAGTCCACGCCCGAAGCATGTCGAGCACGATTTTAGTGCTGTGCGCGACATGCCAGTGCTAAAATTCGCACCTTCGCAAGCCGATCTCGCTCTACCGCCATTGGGCTGGCAGTTGCCTTTGGCGCGACGAATCGTGTTGTATTATCTTGGACTGGACAGCAAGATCACACAGATGCTGGAGGTGGCGAGATACTCTAATATTCCTTTGGGAAACTTGAAGCCTGATGATACGCGATTTGTGATTGATGTGCAGTATGCTCGGAAGTTGCAAGAAGCAGGTGTTATTTTGTGGTGGTCGCCTACTCCATATCCGGATATAGGAGGCAGGCAGAAGGATCAATCATTGCTCATCACGGAAAACCTTGAAATGCCAGTGGTGAACAATGCAAGCTCTTATGAGGAAGTCTGTATTGAAATCTCCGTGCAGAATTTGGTCATTAATACGGTTCTCACTTCGGCTTTGATTAACGAGATGGAAGGAACTGATAATGCGAATGCGAGTGTCACTGGCACTGGTGGTGCGGGTGAGGTTGCTAGTGTTTCGTTTATGGAGAACGCGTCGTCCGCTCCGGCAATTGCAGTTCTTCGGGAGTTGGTGAAGCAGTGGTGGGAGGAAGCGATAGCGCAGGATAAGAACGCCGATGTGATGGTTAATAGTTTTGTGAGATGGGTGTCGAGTCCAGAGTCAAGACTCTATGACCCTGTGTTGCAGTATCATGTACGCAATTTGTCGCGTAAGGCATTTTTGCAGTTGCTTGCAGAGTTCAGAAGAGTTGGTTCTCAGATTGTGCACGCGCAGCAGGATAAGTTGTTTATCAAAACAACGAAACCTGCCGTTGGTAATGCCTACGCGTATGCTCAATACGTCGTAAAAGCTATTTGTGCAAAGCCTCTGTTTAAGTTCCTTGATCTTCAGATTATACGATACTGGGATTATCTGCTATGGATGGATGATGTCAATTATGGTGGATTTTCATGCACGAACGTGGTCGACGAGGCACAGCAGAAGTACTCTCTTGAGATGAATTGGCATATTAAGAGCTTTCTCCCAGAGATGTTACAGGCGGAGTTCTCATCATGGGTTGAGAACTTTCTTGAGGCGATGCATCACGCTAAGCTGCAGGAACTGAATCCAGAGAACTCGGGCACGCATGCGACACCTCGAGCAACTCAACTGCGCAATGCTCGATCAGATAGTGAATACTTTGCCAAGGGTACAGTGCCGAATATGCAGAAACAGCTGAAAAAGCGAATTGTCTACTTGATTCGTCGCCAAGCCGATGCAGCAAAGGATGAACAGGCGGCTATTGCGGCATACGAGTTCCCTGAACGCCCGGGCTCGCATTTACATCCGACCAACCCGACACTCGAGTTGGTGAAGACTTTGTGCGCTGTGTTTAGTTTAGTGCGAGAGTTTAATCTTGAAGTAAGAGTAGTTCGACGAGAGCTTTTGGCTTTGTTCGAGGTTAAAGAGTTTAGCGAGCAGGGAATTTTCAAGAATCCTAGTTCATCATTGACGATCTCGCAGATCTGCCGGTCCTGTTCGCTAGAATCACAACTAGATTTCTGCAGAGATGAGAAGTTAATGCCACCCATGTCGATGGCGAGCGAACTGAGCGAAGAGCAAAGAATTCATGTTCCCGCGTGGAAATGCAAACACTGCCAGCGAGATTTTGATAGGCTTATGATTGAAGAACGGATGATTAGCGATGCTATGGCGCTTCTTGTGATGTACCAAACTCAAGATTTACGATGCGGCAAGTGCAAACAGATCAAGGAAGACAATTTATCTGAACATTGTGGGTGCTCAGGAGAGTGGCAGTTGACTATATCAGCTCAGGAAATTAGACGGAAGCTGGGAGTGTATAGAAAAGTAGCGAAGTATTATGGGCTTAGGATGCTGGATAGTTTGATGCACACTATGGTGGTTTGATGTATTACATTGTATTATATGAGTTTTTTAATAACTATGATTGCTACTTTACTAAGCCTGTATTGTATTCGTATGTCATGCTCAACCCCACAACAGTAGTTACCAGTCTTTTCGATAACAATAACAACGCGCGAGCTGCTATTTAAGTTATAATTACTTCTCTCAAATAACGAACAACACCATATACTTAGCTGAGTAGTAGAGAATAGTATAGACTAGCGACGTAGTAGCAATTGATAAACAAACCAAGTCAGGCACGAAACAGAAACGCCGACGGCTTAATGTCCACGGCACCTCAGCTTAATCTGGACTCTCTCATTACAGCATAACTATTCGTCCCGCAATATCTTTTCACACCACAATAATAGCATAAGAATGAGTCAAAAATAGCAAGAGCTGGGGTCATCTCTTTATAACAGCAGCATCGACAAAATCCAAAAAAGGGGATTTAAAGCACCAAAAATGGTATTAGTGCGTATTACAAACATTCACAATATCATGAAATGTGTTAACAGTCTGCGTAGGCTATTGAGCAACTTACTTCGAAATTTACTAAGCCGGAAATGCAAAATTCACCATCATTGCCTCGTGTCATTCCAACATCCAAATTCACATACAACAACAATTTTTAAACAGTCACCACCTGCGCCAGCCATCAAGACCTCATTTTTTTCCAAAAAGAAGACGCTAGAACCGATCTCAGATCAAGAAGCGATTGAACCAACGGAAAAGAAAGAATCTGAAAAAACGGAGCTGGAAACGTCCATGAGCACGCCGGGGTTTGAGAGGAAGAGTGAGGAGTTGGAAATTCTATGCGGAAATTGTTGGCTGATTTTCCAGGTGCTAAAGCTATGCATTGGGAGTCGTATCCATACCTGTAATTGTAGTTGCACTCTTTATCTGCGTATCTGCAATGGATTATAATGTATAATTGCATGCTGTGTCGTTAACCCATACGTCCGAGCATGAGCCTGATATACTCTGATGAGTTTAACGTAAACGGAAGTACCGCACTATCAGGAAACGCATTCACCAGATCACGAAGTTCATGTGCAATAGTTTCACAAATCTCATTTTGCTCGAGTCTTGGAATATTCTCTGACTTCATCCGACTGATGCCTGACAAGCTTTTATCGCCAAGTTCAAGTCGTTTCAGATAGACATGATCTAGTGCCTATAATTCCAGTTAGTATCTCACCAAAAGAGGTAGAATATGACTTACAAATTCAAACTTATGCAATAAAGTCTCAGTTTCTCGGACCTCAAGTGAAACCATTCGCCACTCCTTGCCAACTTTGCCGCTGGGTATAACAAATTCACCAAACACGATATCTTGGAATTCCCCCGAGTTTTCAATCACATCAATCGCGTCGCTCATGGAAGCAGAGAGTAGAAGTGTCCGTTCATTGTCAGAATTCCCATCCGTAGTGACATTGAGACCATTTTCAAAGAGATAGACGTTGAATCTGTAGGAACTTCGTTCACGTCGATACCATAATCCACTGGGATCTGCACCAAACTTGAATCTCCAACATAGCTGGTAAGTGCCAGGAGCTATTTTCACGTTGCGATAAACGTGATACCAAATAAGTGATTTTCCTAGCTCAATGCTTAAAGAAACAGGATAAAAAGACCCCGGCTCAGCACGCGCACTCAGAGCTGTCCCATAGGAAATGGTACCCCACTGGAGAAGATTGGTGAAGTTGAATACCCACTGAATCATCATCCCGCGGTATATCTCATCGCAGTATTTCTTGTCAGACAAGGAATTCCTGTATATAATCTGAGCATATTTATGTCCCTCGACGCCAAATTCACTTGTAATCCGATTTTTCCAGTATTCAGAACGATTGAGCACGGTGGGAAACGGGAGCGCGTACCGGAAGGAAATCAGGTCGAGGGAGGAAAGATACTCTGCGATGTTCAGGTAGAGCTCGCCCGGCAAATTTACTAGGCTGGCCTGTTCGTTGTGACTGCCATAGTCCAATAACACCATACTATTCTCACGAACCGTGACGAGGAAGCATCAGTTGGCTGAGGGAGTGGACGGAGAAGGATGTGCCAATACGAACCCCAGGATTTGAGCCGACTTTAGCGGGGAAGGCACAGCACAGCGAGCACTACAAAACCCTACTCAGGGCAGTGATGCGCTGTTTGTATCACTGTTTTACTCTATGTCAACTAGCTATAACTTACTGCTATAGCAATCTATTGCTGTTAACCTATTTATCACTATTGCTATAACTATAACTACAACCATATATTCAACGCGCCTACTTCACAGTCTCAAATGCCTCACTGATTAAGCAAGATAGCCAATGCGGCTCACTATTTAACTCGGAACCAGCGGACCAGCCAAATCCGACCCACTACGCAGTAGCGCATTACAGAGCATTAGAGATAATGCTGAATTGCGCAGTGGAGAGAGGATTAGGAGATAATAATGAACTCGTCTGAGGTCAGTTTGGGGACGACAGTGTCGTTGGGAGTGTCTGCGTACAGTGAAGATGTGCAACCGATAACTACGAAAGAGCTTAATGAAGCAGTTGAATATATGACTGACCTTCATCAGAAAGCACATAGTGATATTGACAATGCCAATGAAGAGGATGAAGAGGAAAACACAAACTATGAAGAACTCACTGACGTACCAGGGCCAGACGTGTCCAGTGACGAGGAATCAACGTCAGAGGAGCGCAATGCGCCCAGTGAACTCGAAGCAGCTAAAGCTGATGATGCACCTACTGAAGCCAAAGAAGAAATCAAAAAAGACACCACTACTGAAATACTTTTTGACGCTGAAAACTACCTGAGTGCAGAAACTGAAGAGAACGTGGAAACAAAGCGTGTGAACACAGAAACGCCAGACAAAGACAAAAAACTTCCTCAGCTCCCCGGTACACTCCACCGAGAGCCAAAAGAACAGCACAAGCTCTCATTCAAATCACTAGTATCTCTTCCTGCAATCCGTATTCCTCATCGATTACTGAAGCAGAAACCATCATTGGCTGATATGATATCTGCTTGCAACTTAGAATGGGAGGCGAAAATTACCGAGGACTTTGGATTTGAAGGACATCAATACCTCAACTCAATTGTCGAAAATGCAAGGCTTTCGATAAATCAACATTCTCTTTTGACTTTAGACGACTGTAAACGTCGCTGGGAAATAATCTATCGTGGATTTACCGAACAATGGACGTTCAACTTCCTCTCCATGGAGAACTGGGGCATCTCCTGGCGCACTTCATATCTTGATACAAAACCAAATACTGAATCACTTTACGGCTCATCGCTAGAGATTGTAAATCAGGATCTATGTTGGTATCATGTGTTTCGAAATGTGAAAGTCGCTCCTGGGCGGTATCAGCTACAATGGAGATTCAAATATGATTGCGATACTACTGAGAAGGGACCGCGCATAGACCAGAATTTTGCATTCAATGTGTACCTCTATTCGCCTGCCAAAATACCGGAAGCTTTACTGAAAACAGAGAAGACCCTAATCTCATCAGTCAATCTACCAGACCTCGAGGGAATTCTGGATGATCAAGAAGGTTTCCATACAGTAGCCTTTTCTGAATTTGATGTGCCGTCTGCTGATTTTCATGGCGAATGGCGGATGATTTTAGTTGAAGTTCGCGAGACGGACTTTTTATTTCCAAAGACTGAATTTGTAAGTTTCTCCAGTCTCTTCGTGCGAATTATTCTAATTCAAGCGCAGACGCTAGATCAATTACGACTGGAAAGGGTCGACTCACCAACAGATACCAACTTTCCCAAACCAATTCCTACACGCTGCCTAGGACATGAGCCTGCTATTTCAACGATTCGTTGGAAATCTCCTAGATGGATAAAAAACTCGAAAGAGATACAGTCTGCTGATGCTAGAGAAAGCAGTGAAGTAGCTGATATGCTACAGGGGCTGATTAATTGTTTTCCTGAAAGCTCAAAGATTTCAGATTATGAATAGATAATTTTTTTAGTATTGTATTTTAAAACTTCTTTGGTTTTATGAGAACATTAATTATGAATAACGACCTTAGAATACGTTGAACAAAATAGTAGATATATGCGGTACATCGGCAGATCTATCTGAACAGTAGTTGAACTCTAAACAAGTTGCTCGAGATCCTCCTCGTCTAAAGACAAAAGAAGCATAGGTCTGCGTCCAGCGAAATGCTTGTAAGAGAGTACCAATTTTGATATTTCCACTAGCTAGTCTAGACTTCATTTATCCGTCCCGATCGGCATGTAGCACTGCTGTTCAGCATCACACAAGCCATGAATTAGCGGTCAATACTCCTACCTAGTGTCGACATGATTTCATCACCTATCAAGAACCGCAAAAAAGATAGATGGAAGGTAGCAGCAATATACATAGCTGGTATACTAGATTATTCTTGGATTGTTAGCTTCTGTTTTTGATGAAAGAGGTTGTTTCATTTACTGTTTATAGTTCTGTAACTGCCATTCCGCGATAAGACCGGACAATCATCCCAGTCAAATCCAGCAGAACACCACATTGCTCACAGGCAGATCCACATGACTGTTTGTACTATGCATACTAAGTTACGACCAAAGGATCAAATTCGCCTAGAGAACTTGCGTTCCGCGGGCAAGCGAATCGATCGGGGCTCTTAGCCCAGTCTCTGTTGTCGGAAATCCACTATCCTCGTACCTAGACAAAAAAAGCTGTGATTTATATACTCTAACGCCTAAGCCTGTGATTATGCTGTGCGTGAATCTTGCCACCACGCACCACATGAGCAAAGAGGTTGCACCTTCGAAAGACGCGACGGAGGATATGTGAGCAAGGGCTTTCGACGACGAATAGGACGGATGATGGATGGAGACGATGGAACAGACTGGATACCAGGATCTTTCGATGGATCGAGTTTTTTATGAGAACATACTTACATGTGTGTTTGGATGTCGTCTAACATGCGCTGGAGTTGCTGGTTGGCATTAACAGTTTCGATCTCTTCTTGCGAAAATAGTCGAACATCAATAATAAAGGTCAACCTAGCTTTACATGAGTATAAAATGGCTCGAGAATCTGATATGCAGCATGCTGAGCTGATTCCGAAGAGAAGAAAGCAGACAGAAAGAAAGCAAGCGGCCTGGCTACGCGTTATGACAATGGGAGGGCCAGGGCTACGTGAGTATAAACTGCCTGAACAAACAGTCTGTAAACAAAGCATGGCATACGCGAGAATTATGCAATAATCATGGTATTATAGCCCTATTGTCATACTATTAAATGCCTTAATGTTTATCGCAATTATTTACACTTTGCTATCTCATTTGTTTTCTACTGAGTCAAATCCACGTCAACAGACTGCAGATTGGATTGACTTCAGCCACATTTAGAGACAATAATATGCACAGCTCATGCACGCCACAAGGTGCATATTGGAGTCTATTATGAATCGCATGCATAGCTCAGCGTCATTCAATCCTTGGCAATGTTCACATTGATTGTGACATTGCAGCAGATTGTTGGTCTACGGAAATACATTTGGATCAAATTGCAATTGTTAACAGAAAACAATACTTTTATTTTTCTTCGGCTGCTTCAAAAAGCACGTAGCTAGAATCTCCCTGGCGGATCTGTAACAAGTCTGCCTCCGCACGCTCGACCCTCTAACCGTTCTCTCTCAACCAAAAAACATAAAGCAGCAACTAAAAAAAAATAACTAGGACACCTACGATTCCAGCGTGGTCTCCCACCGCAGTACTAAGTAGGCCTAAAGGAGCTTAACTAGAGTTGATCGGACGGGAAACGGTGCTTTTTCCTTAGTATGGTCCTAGCTGTCATATTCACATTCTTGCTCCGTTTAATATGGAAGGTAGACTTTACAGTCACGTGATATTCTTATTCATTGTTCTTATTAGGTTAGTAATCTAATTTGGGTACTGCCCATTTTTGATAAAAAAAATAAAAAACTGATGTTCTTTTTCATTTGTCATATTCTTATTCATTGTATGCATTAAGTTAGTAATCTAATTCGGGCACTGCCCATTTTTGATAAAAAAAAAAGTGATAGTAATCTGATTTGGGCGCTGCCTATTTTTGATAGAAAAATGTGAAAAAAAAATCCTTGATCAACGAACGACCTTCATTTGTCTTTGCTTTGCAGCTTCCCAAGTCTCTCGTTCTATCAGACATATTTTCTTCCACATCAGAAAAAAAATTTTTTTTTATAAAAAAAAAGGGGTTCATTAGGCTGGTAAGTAATCTGATCTCTGGCGCCGCTTATTCTTGATTAAAAAATCCAGTAGGATTTTCATTTTATATTCTATTTTCTTGAAGTCTTTGGAGATTTATCTTGTATTACCTTTTTTACTGTCTTTCTTATTCGCCATTTGTCTATTATTCTTTTTTTTGTTTGCCATATTTTTATTTTTTTATTCATTATATTTGTAATCTGATTCCGGGATCTGCCCTTTTTTGATAAAAAAAACACTTCAAAAAAATCTTGTATTCTCTTGTTTACCGTCTTTCTTATTCGCCATTAATCTGATCTTGGGCCTCCCCCATTTTTAATGTATAAAAAAAAGATTCATTTCTCCAGATCGATGTCTTTATCTTGTCACTGGATGCTGTAAAGCGCATTTCTAGCTGCGAGACACCAGCTTGTGATATCGTGCTTCCACTCGCTCAATTGAGAAATGCTCAACATGAAAGAAGATCATTAGAAAATAGAAATAGATATTGAAATTGTTGAGCATTCAGATATATTATCTTTTGGTGGTTTGAGTATTTGACACTATTATTGAGCTAGCTAAGCTAGCTACTCTTCGTCTCCATGAATTGTGCAAAGCACATGAGGTTATATCATGTGCTTAGCAGATTTTATTGCATAATTGACATATTTTTTTAATAGTAAAATCCAAAATCAACGCTCAGATATGTATCGCATGATAAGCCAAGCCAAGCTTTAGTATTAATTCTCAACGAAAGAGCGACCAAAAACAATTGAGCAATATGGAGAGTAGAAATGCTTAAGACAGCTATTAACAAAGTCATCAAAAGCTATTAAAATATATTATTTGTTCAATTGGGATGGATATGCGAAAACGCTGTGATGAAGTTCAGCGAAAATAAATGCTTAAATGAAAGCAGAAATAGATGAAATCTTGAGCAAACACGTCGCTTGAATTTGCATTACTAAAAAATAAAGCAGCAATTTTGTTTCAAAAATGCTCTCGCACCGTACGCGACTAGATCATTCATGCCCAAGGTGTAGCCAAAATGCGTCACGGGTAATGAGATTTACCACTGTGATGCGTTTCCAGTGGAACTCTTTTCTGCGTTGCAAAGCCGTCGGAGGCAAATCGAAATGCAAGACTAATTACCGAGGCATTTTTGAATAAGAGTCAACGTTATCGCTGATACTCACCGGTTTCAACGATAGAATCAATTATTTGTTTGTGTTTTCTACTGCCATGCTATGCGCATTTGAAAACGTGTACCATGCTCAGAAGGATCAGAGTCAACGATATTCTAATACTTGAAGTCGAATTACAAAGACAGCATTTATGCAGAGAGACTTATCGCGCAAATGAAGGACGATCTTGAAGAGACCGGAAAAGTCGCCATGATAAGCGAAAAGGAAATTGACGACGTTACCCTTTACATTATTAACAATAACAATGACATGAGAAAAAAATCCGAATCTAAAATCTTTGAAGAGTCTATTTCAGATGCCGAACAATTAGATAAAGACGGCGAAGAGGCCACCACTTTATAGCCCCGAATATGACTATCAAAGTCCCGACACAGACGAATATATTTTAAGTCCACATGAGCTATATCCGCCTGATAAGGGCTAGCAAGCGTGGATATGTGTAATGGGGGCTTTTTTTTTCAAACTATGAGCACTTTTGGGTTTGTTAACGTGATGGGTACGTGAACACAATATTGATCTATGATCCAAGTTTAAGATATATTAACTAGACTAAGTATTTTTGAGCAGTACTACAAAGAAACATTACGGGCGGACTATTCTACCTCTCAAGTTTTGTGGATTTCGTCAATTCAGACTTTTATTATGACTTTTGGTGCACTGATTATTGGCCAGCTATACGATGTTGCGCAACGATTTGGTAATGGTAACTAGTGTCATGATGACCTCGCTAGGCACCAACTATTGGCAATAGATTTTGGCTCAAAGTCTCTGCACTAGCTTAGGTGCTACTGTATTGTTCAACCCGCTTTTATCTGCTGTGAATGGGTGGTTTATTAGGCGACGAGCAGCCGCCATGAACGTTACCACAGCTGGCGCCTCTACAGGCGGAGTGATCTTACCAATTTTGTTTTGGAAAATCCAAGCAAAGTCTGGATTTGGCTGGGGCGTGCGAGCCATGGGTTTGCTTGTTCCAGGTCTCTCAATGATTACGTGCGCGACTGTGACCACACGAGTCAAACCTCCAGGAAAACGGCACGTTTCGTTGTATGATACTTATATATTGCCATTCAAATGCACCCCTTTTACCCTTGCTGCATGTTCTGCATTTTGCGTCATGCTTGGTGCTTATGGTCCGGTGAATTACCTCAGCAGTCTCGGTAGAGCTAACGGATTCTCTCTTGAACTTGCTTCATATCTTTCGTCCATCCTGAACGGTGCCAGCACATTTCGACGTATCGTTCCTGGAATAGTAGCCGATAAAATTGGCGAGTATAACCCTTCTTGCATTGCTGTATTTTGCATCAGCATTTTTGGATTCCAATTAATACACACCCGTAAATCACAGCTTTTGTTACATTGTGCGGGTTAATTTCGGGTGCAGCTCTGACTGTCTAGCATTCCGCAATCGAAGAAATCTCTCCTATGCGTGAAATTGGAGCAAGATTAGGAATGACAAACGCATTCGCAGCCTTTTCAACTCTAGTTGGATCTCCAATTGCTGGCGCTATCCTAGGTCACAACGACAGGAAATACTGGGGTATGGCGGTGTTTGCGTCAGCCAACATGACTGGTGGATAGTCGTTATTTTTATAGCTAGACTGATGCTGACTGACTTTAAGCTAAAGGCCAAAAAGTAGAAAAGCCTCTAGCTAAACAAGCAATAAAAGGTTTGGAGACCTTGTAAATTGAAGTCTACACTAACGTAGCTGCTGCTTGTAAAAAAATACTACGACATTAAAATTATTCGAATACTGGAGGAATTGCGCACGAGTATGCTACACCGCTTGCCAGTTAACTGCACAAGAAAACAAGAATATAAACATATTGAATCACGAATGCGTAGCTACTTCGCCGCAGCTCTGCGCAACTCAGATCTGCGTTAGATGATGTAATTTATTCATTGTTATTTTGTGGCGGTATTATTAATCATTGTAATTGCGCTAGCATGCATAGCCAAGCCGTTTCCAGCTGCAACTACAGTGCTGACAGCGAACACAATGATTATTAACGTCCCGCTGGCTGATCTATTAAACTTTCCGTCATCGCTGACCTCGTATTATTTTAGTTATTGTCATGCAATATAGCTTTTATGCGGTTGCCGATTACCAATTAAATCACCTACGAAATGATTATTAATTCAATGGATCATCACAAAGTTGTCTGACAATACGTATTTATACCCTCATGTCGCCAGATCTCTGTGATTGTTCCCTTCTCTGTATTGAGCGTTTGCATTAGTTTCTGGTTCCGATTTCAATTCAATGGCCAAACTCACTACCTTCGTTGTTACAGGCGCCTCGCGTGGCCTTGGTCTTACAATGGCCACGCTTCTTGCAAAGCAGAAATTGAACCGTGTGATTGTAGCAGCAAGATCAGAGACAGAGGCCGTGAAGCAGCTCATTACGGACTCGGACGGCCGCGTATTTTTCGTTTCGCTTGACGTTACGAAAGTTGAATCTTCGTTAGCTGCTGCGGATGCTGTCGAAAAGATTGTTGGCTCTGATGGTATTGATGTGCTAATCAACAATGCTGGTATTGCCACCTATGGTGAACCAGAAGCTGAGAATATGTATGACTTTCATGCTCAATGAAGTGCACTATGGCTAATATGAAATAACTCTAGTACCAATTTGATGGAGACGTTCAATGTGAATGTAAATGGACCTCATCTTACTACGAAGGCCTTCCTTCCGCTGCTTCGCGCTGGCAGCACTAAGAAGATCGTTAATATGTAGGACTCGAAAGCTCACAATTTTAAAAAATGCAATTACTGACTGAAATTAAGTTCTTCGGCACTTGGTTCTCTTGCCTTTGCGCGGGCTGGTCTGGCGTTGCCGACCCCTTCCTATAAGGTCAGCAAAACTGCTCTTAATATGCTTACAGTGCAATATGCATTATCCTTGGAAAAAGAAGGATTTATTGTTATTGCGGTGAGCCCAGGTGTATGTATCTTGATTTGGCGGTGGTATCTACATTTACTAATTGTACATGAATAGTGGTGCCGAACTGATATGGGGTCGCAGGACGCCGATCTCTCGCCTGAGCAGGGATCTGGAGCCGTGATTGAAATCATTAAGAGCCTGAAACCTGAGGATAATGGTAAGTTCCTTAACATTGCCATTCCTGGATGGGATGGCGGTAAATATGGATATAGGTATGATGGAGGTGAATTTTCTTGGTAAAAAATAGTTTTAGCCAAAAAGAAAAAGAAATACAGATTTGTTGACTTATAGTAGGGTTTTATAGTAGGGTTTTATAGTAGGGTTTTATAGTAGGGTTTTAGTAGGGTTTATAGTAGGGTTTTATAGTAGGGTTTTATAGTAGTAGGGTTTTAGTAGGGTTTTATAGTAGGGTTTTAGTAGGGTTTTATAGTAGGGTTTTAGTAGGGTTTTATAGTAGGGTTTTATAGTAGGGTTTTATAGTAGGGTTTTAGTAGGGTTTTATAGTAGGGTTTTATAGTAGGGTTTTAAGATCGGAAGAGCA